>OY755039.1:65190537-65450537 GCA_963576565.1 Aspidapion aeneum | reverse complement strand
TAATATTCATTAAGTTTAATAGCTAATTATTTATTACGTTGTGTTTTAATGTTTTAATTTAAATCAAAATTGATTAAGCTTAGTTATTCTGGTTATATTTTATCTAGAACCTGACTATAACTAAAGGAATAATTATGTATGTAACAACACAACCCAACAGAAAATCAGAGTAAACAGAGAATAAGGTAAAAGCGAATAAGGAACAAGACAATTAATAACAACAGAGAGCAGTTTTACATCATACGTATTAGAATCAGCTGTTTTAAAAGTCTAAGTTTTTTAACACAAGTTTGCAAAAGACATTATAAGCGCAATATCAACCAAAAATTAAACGATCTACTTAGGATATACTAACTACTTATTGTGTAGGTGGAGTAGTATAACAATGTTAATTACACAGGTGTCATGGAAAAAGGCACACCTTAAATGGGATTTTAAAAAATCCATTATTTTGATGATGATGAATTGATATCCTGATCAAAAGTTCTCATAGGCTCAAAGCGATCCTATGATAGGTTTCCAAGATACGGTGGCGGGTATGGGGCTCCCCCAACATACGAAAAAATTGAAATTATTTTATAAAAGTTAAACTTTAATACAAAGAAGTGATAAAAATAATTGAGTCTTATATTTGATGACCATGCTAGATGTCACGTGATAATTTTTATGTACAAGGCGTACTCAAAAAGCACAATATTTCTATTCAATTCATACTTTTATATAAAAAAACAAAATCTTAGCACAATCCACGCTATGTCAGCTCTGAAAACAGATTTTGTAAATATCTCAGAAATGGAAGATCCTACGACGTTTTTAGTAATAATATAAATTATTGAGAAAAACGTTCTACTATATTCCAAAAACCGTATATTGAAGCGAGGCTCCGTTAAAAAGTTACCATATTTTCAATTTTTAAACTGTCAAAAAATTGACAATTATTTTTAATGGATTTTGACCTAAAGCTAATCAGCTCTTTACAGTATTGTACACTATTTAACCTAAAAATTTCACGAAAATCGGTTCAGCTATCGTCGGCCGGGCAGACATACACACACACGGACAAACGTCATGACGATATTGTTAAGATAACACATTTTTGGGTGCGGGCTGGGAAGGTAAAAAAACGGACATACGCTAGAAAAATAGGTAGGTCAAAGGGTATCTACTAACTTAAAAGGAGTTGTTCGACCTTCAGGAGGTGTTTATTTTGCAAAATCATAGAGACCTGATTATTTTATGGAAACGATATTTGCCATGGAGATGCAGAAACCTCATAATGTAAACGCTAAAATAGTGTAAACACTTGGAGTGTGTGTGCTAATGGGCTAGAAAGGTATCAGATGAGTTTTTTGAGTATCCTCTGTACATCAAAATTGTCACATGACATCTAGCATGGTTGCCAAATATAAGAGTCAATTATTTTTATCACTTTTTGTATTACAGTTTAGGTTTTACAAAAGAATTTCAATTTATTCATACTTTGGGGGAGCCCCATACCCGCCACTGTATCTTGGAAACCAGTCATAGGATCGTTTTGAGCCCATGAGAACTTTTGATCAGGAGATCGAGATCTACAACCTACTAAAATTTTATTAAAATCGTGGATTTTTTAAAATCACATTTAAGGTGTGCATGCTCCTTTATTATTATAGCGCAGGGGGAATGGGGAAAGCCAAAAGATAAAACAAAGTTCAATTTAGTTGAATTTAATTTATTCATAAGAAACTAATAAAAATGTTATTTACACAAGAAAAAAGTGACCCATATACTAACTCTCATTTAAAGAAACTAACAGTAAGATTCTTTTTAACAGAAATTTTATTCTGTTAAATTTTCTGTTAAAAAGAAGATTATTCAATAAACCTAGCTATATTTATTACCTTATTGATAACTTAAGAATAAGAAGCTCATTTTGCCATTCAAAAAATTTTGTTTCTGAGTAAAAGCATTTTTCTTTCAGGAATAATCTTACTTGTTTCTTAAAATCTATAAAAACCGTCATTGTTTAAATTAAAAAAAGACGAATGTATGCAGCAGCATAGCACAGAACACGTAGGCGTTTTTCTGATATAATGAAAAATTGTAACTAAGTATGTACGTGAGGAGCAAATTTTCTATATGCATTTTGTCCATTTCTAAAATTTTTAACCAAAGATGCCTTCGCAAACTACATACATAGAGCAACAATATTATACAACAGAAGACGTATATAGGTATAATCCTTAAATGATTTTTTATCCATATTTTAGGTATATTATGAACTTTTCTGTTGATTTCTTGTCAAACTCATAGCAGTTTTTTTTATTTACCAAAATTACAAAAATGGACAAATTGCATATAAAAAGTCTGCTCCTCATATATAATACATCCTAGAGTACATAATTCCTATAATTTTGCACATAATATCTTTATAAGATAACCGTATTAGCTGATTAACTAGGAGTTACCCGGGCGTAAGCGCTTATGTTTTTGGTTAAACGTTTTTTTAAATAAATGTTCATGAATAAAAATTAAGTGGACAAGGAAACACTTTTCAACAAAAAAAACTGTTTTCTTTTTTTTGACTATCTGGTACTTGTATATTAATGATTTTTGCCTCCTAAAATCAGATCTACTGTCATAATTTCTCTATCAGGCACCGTTTTTGAGTAATTTGATTATTATTTATCAAAATAAGTCAGTGGAATGAAGGATATTTGATTGAATATTGGGGTCCCCTACACCTTCCATCCTTAGATCCCCCGGCTTGAGAATAATACACATTTTACGTATGTTTTTAGCTGCTGTATATTTTACATTATTTTTTTAATACTAGAATATAATATACAAATATCGAAAAACATAATTTCACAAAAATTAATTGTTTTCTTTTGATTTATCGTCGCAATCTCTTCTAAGATTCCAGCAGTAATCTGCAAGCATTGACGGTTGCCATTTTACCTTATACCTCTTCTCCATTGCCGCTCTCCATGCTCATCTGATACTGCAATCATACTTTCTTGAACGCAATCCATAAACGCTTTTCTTTTGTAGACAAAAGTGTGTCGAACGTTTCGTTTTTCATCAGATACCTTATTTGTGGTCCCACAAATATACCATCTTTAATTTTTGCATCAGACAGGCGGAGCATCCCGGTAGTGAGGTAAGCAAATTCTTGACCATTTCTATCCATTGCTTTCACAAATTGCTTCATTAAAATCAATTTAATGTGAAGCGGTGGTAAAATTACATCTTGAGGGGCAAAAACAGATTCATTTGTTACATTTTTCTCTCCAGCAACGGTTAATTTTCTGGTTGGCCAAACTGTTCTTACAAAATGCTCTTTTTCAGCACGACTATCCCACTCACATAAAAAACAACAGTACTTCGTATATCCTTCTTGCATGTCAAGTATCATTGCGATTATTTTGAAGTTTCCGCCAATTTTCCATTTGTGATCTTGGTATTCAATTTTTGTTAATACATGCTGACTCACACCATATGATTCTTTCGTTAAACTTGCATAACCAGCGGGAACCGAAGACATTAAGTTGCCGTTATGAAGTAATACAGCTTTTAAGCTTGTTTTAGATGCATCTATGAATAGGCGCCAATCAGAAGTTTTATATGGTCTATCTAGGGCTGTCATTAGACCTTTAATGTCCTTACAAGAAATAATGATGTCATTTTTCTTTAAAAAAATGGACAAAACCATGTTCTCTGTCTCTATAAACTGTTATATGTGTGCTTGGCTGTAAAAGATTCCATTCTTGCAAACGTAAACCCAGAAGCTCTGCCTTACGCTTACTTAAACCTAAACCTCTGATTAAGTCATTCAATTCACCCTGAGACAAGAGATGCGGTACTACGTGTTCAGGAGGCTCATATGTTGGGTTTGGTGCAGACAAGGACTCTTCATCTTTTGAGTGTCTTTCTGCCCCAGAAGATGTTTCTGCTTCTGTTTCTGGCATATTCTCAATTACACCACTGATTTTATATAGATTTTTATTATAGATTTTATAATTTGGTGGATATTACCAGTTAGATATTATCCTAGATAATTGCATTTTATTTAGGGTTATTTTTACCTGAATTCTACCATAAAAGACTGAATATCTCAAAATCTGTGCCTGATAGAGCAATTTAAATTAGAGATTCTGTTTTAGAACGAAAATGCCATTTAGGATCAAACATCAGTACCCCAAAATAAATTCAATGTAGAACAGTGAAATTAAACAGGAAAATTCGTTTAGGTGAAAAACAGACCAACAAAAAAATGTTTTTTCTACGAGTAACCGCAAAGAAGCTACTTTACGCACACTTTTGTATACGCAAAGTAGCACTTTCCCGCACACTGTGCAAAACATTTTTTTTTCCCGCACACTGTGCGGAATTTTTTTTCCCTGTACACTTATTTTAAAGCAAAATTACGGTTTGTTTCCTTAGTCACCAAAATACTTTGTTTAGGCAAGTTTCATGTCAGTTTAGAGTTTAAAGTAGTTTGATGTGTTGTGTGTGTGTGTGTGTTTTGGTTTATTGTTGTTTTAATTTTATTATTTTATGTTTCCGCGCACTCGAAGAAATAATATTGTTCCTGACACGTGTGCAAAATAGTTTTCCCGCACTTAAGGCTTATCCGAACTCCGCTTTGCGTCGTTCGTCTACTGCTTTCGCGTGCGGGAAAACATAACTAATAAAACACAGAGACGCTTAAAAATATAAAAAGTTATTAAAATAAAATTTGTATTTACACCAGTATTAAGTTGCCCGCGCTAAATATCAAAAAAGTCGTCCCAAAGGGGGATCAGTTTATTTCTATCTCCCCTAGAAATATCCGAAATCCACCAAAAACATTAAGTTTAGGACACCTTATACGTTGTCACTTCCCTACCCTGAACCAATGAAAATGTCAGTTTTCATAAAAAAATTAATTACTCCTACATGATAACTAAATCTGTTCTTATTTCTTATTCGACTTCGACGATTAACAAAAGCCTAGAAAATATAAATCTTTCTGTCTTTTTGCGAATGTTTGTGTCTTTTCCAAAGACGACATTTTAAAAAATTACCAAACCTAAGAAATAAAAATTTCTTAAAAAAATTTAAATACAAACCCATTAATATTTTTATTTGAAATTCTTAAGTAATATTTATTTAATAAGTTGCTAAACCCACATTTTAAGATTTCCCTTTGTTTAAAAGATATTTAAAAAAAGTTTTTGAAACGTGACCTTACTTTGTTCAATTGCAGTTTACTTATACATCTTTGTATCTTTATAATATAATTTGACGTTTGATTATTTTTGTTTTAAAAAAATTAATAGTTATTAAACATCAAATATGAAAAATTATAACAGGTGTGATACATGGGCGTACGCAGCATGAAACTTAGGGAGGGGCAAATGCAAAAAGTTAAAAATAAAATGAGTATTTATTAAAACAAACAAAAAAAAACGAAAACGAACATACATACACATCAATTTTCTAAATCTTAATCTATAACAATAAAGCGAAACTTCTCGGATATTTAGCAAATCGGCTTAAAACTAATTTCCGGTGTATACTCAGCATGCATAAATCGTTTAAAATAACCTCTGAAAAGATCGTTCTACAGTACTACATGGTCATGCCGCCAAAATATGTACAAAAAAACTCCGTTTGCTTTACATCTTCTGCTACTTCCAAACTCTTTAACTCCTTTATATTTTTTTTCCCTTTACAAGTTTTACAATTTAGCCTCATCGTCGGGTTATTTTAAATTATAAAATTCTTAAAATTGTTTATTGCGCATCTTAAATTTACTAAATGACAAGGCTGGTAGGTTTTCATCGAAAAAGCGATGTTTTAAATTACAAACATTATTAGAACCTTCAAATAACGTATTAATAAATATTTTTTCCAGTGCTCTGGTGGGTTATTTGCGGAAACGTTCATAGGATTTTGCTGTCGCCCAACTATCTTTGGCACCTGTAACACTATTCCAAGGTTTTCGGCATGTGTGCTGGCTTGAGCTAAGATAATGTTCATGACTTCTTGTGCAGATTCGCGAAGACGTTTAATTAGAGCTAATAAACTTGATTGATTGATTATTTTGTTTGGAAATGATTAAATTATTTTCAACATTTAGGGGGGACAAATGCCCCTCGCTGCGTACGCCCCTGGTGTGATACAAATATAATATAAAACAGTGGCGAGGCTTGAGGATTTTTTTAGGGTAGACAGAAGACACGAAAAAAAATAAAAAAATTAAAATATTTTAATTTTGCATGAAAAGTATAACAAATATTTCTATTAACAGCGTAGAATAACTCTCAAACTGTCTTAAAAATAAGTTTTAGTCTGCGTATTTTACTAGTAGAAAAATGATAAATATACGCCCCTTTGTAAAATTAGGAACGAAATACACGCAGAGTCGAGTATACTTGCGCTCAGCAAATAATGCGCTTCGATATATATGTTATACTTTAAAGTTTACTTTTAACTTTTTAAAAAACTTTATTTTGATTAAATACAATATAGGACTTAAACGTTATAATTGAACGTGTACTTAAGAACAATTCTAAAGAGAATGACTTAACATTACAATGATTTGAGTTTATATAAAGAAAAGGTGCTGATTAAGCAATGGAATAATTCCTTAATATTCTAGACTTAAACTAAAGTGCAATTCGGCAGGAATGCACGTGTTGTTTATTCCGTGAGAGACGCAAGTCAGCAGAATGGTCTTCTTATCTTGGAAGGTTCTGAGAAATAAAGTGCTGATTCGGCTTGAATGCACGTGTTGTTTATTTCATGGGAAACGCAAGTCAGCAGAATAAGCTTCTTATCTGGAAGGTTCTCGGGTTTCATAGAAGGTTCTGGTTTCTTCTAAGTGTAGGCAGGATATTTTCATATAACAGCTCCCCTCTTTTTGAAAAAGTTGGCGTTATACGGCAACTTTTATTAAGATGATTGATTGATCATTAATTTTGCATTGGGTTCGATTTCTTCTTCGATTTGATCTTCGATGTGTATGCTAGGTCTTCTTCTTGGTAATATATTTGATAAATTCCTAATTCTTTGTAGATTAGGTTTTGGAAATGGTGGAAAGTCATTACCATTATCATTATCGTTATTGGTATTATTACCATTTCTTGTTCTTCGGTGTCTTCGACATTTGTTAATAATGTAAAGAATTACTAGTAGTACTATCAATGTTATTGTAATGATAGTAAACCAATCAATGTGTTTTTGAATGAATGGTTGATTGATCATTTTATCTAATTCTTCTGAATATTGGTTAAGATTATGTTGTGCAATATTCAGATCTTCGACGTTTATTTTGCTTAACTTTAGTGGTTTTAGGCCTTGCATTTTGGGGATTTCAGGCATATCCTTACAACAAATATATGGAATATTGATTATTGGTGAATTTATTTCTTCGAAGGTACTTTCTTGTAGTATGGTTTCAGAATGAATTCTCGTACTTCCAATAAAAGCATTGCATGTTGATTTGAAACGAACTATACTTTTAATTGGTTTCAATTAATTTCGTAATCATTTCTTGATTCTTGCATTTAATATTGGTAGGTACTGGTTCTGATGTAGTAACTAGCCATTGATTTTCTTCTAGTGGTTGAACATTGTAACCTTGTGCATAGAAAATGGTTGTTTGACATGTTTTTGGCAGCTAAGTTTGTTGCTTCAATAGTTGAGCTTCACAAATAGCATCACTGTCGATGGGGTACGGAAGTACTTTGGAACAGAGCTTCGTTCTTCTTTCGATGATCTTGCAGTGGTCCACGTAGTGGAAGGTGACGAAAAACATTGAATCATCGTCACGCGCAATAAATTTATTGATTGTTGATATAGTATGGTGAAGACCTGTTCGATTATCTAATATTGGTATTGGGTAAAGTCTGTATAAAGTATAAGTCGAAGGGTCTATAAGAGGTATTTTAAGAACAAATACTATTTTTGATTCAGTTTGAAAAGCACTAAGTTCAATTAAATTAATGTATTGGGCTACCGTTGAGATTGATATTGGTAAAGGCAAATTATTTTTTTGTAATGAATGAGAAATCTTTCTCAATGTATCTACCAAATCCGATGGTTTTATTATTGAACCATGCAATATTTTTAAACGTGCAAAAGTTACTGCGTTTAACGCGTCATTTAATGAATCTTTAATAAAGGTGTAACTTTCCATAAGCGATTCGCATAAATCTAATGCTTTTATTTGTGCTTCTGCATAGGCAGCGTTATCAGAAATCGAAGTAACGAAATATTGAATTAATTTAATATCATGATTAAACGTTTCTTCATCAATTTGTAATTTTTGTAAAGTAGTATTAAAACTTTTAATAACAGAGGTTGTTACTGAAATTTGTTTTTGCAATAATCTTTCAATATTTTTCTCATCAGTCGATACTTTATTAATACAATCATTAAAGTATTCTCCGTTCCGATACCATTAAATATTCCACGTTTTTGCCTATATGATTTTTCTTTTGTATTCGAGATAAGTTCTTCGTATTTAATATTAACGTAATTAGAAATTTGTTTTAAAAGGCTAACATGCGTTTTAATTTGCGATTTGAAATTTGCAATTTGATTATTATTGATTGAAAAGTGATCCATAAAGGTATCTAAAATTTTGTCATTATGCTCAATTGCTTTCTTAAAGGGTAAAAGATCTTTGTAAACAACAAGTGTCTATTCATTATTAGAAATTCTGATAAGGGATTCTTCATGATAAAATAGTCCTAGTGTATTATTTATTGGTAATATTGAATATTGACTGGAAACGATTGAGATTATTTTCATTAATCTAAAATAAAAGATTTTTATTTTATTCAAAGCACGGTTTTAACCTATCAAAATTAACGTTGGTTAATTGATTTGTTTGTGGGTTTTTAAGTGTTGCAGAATTACAATGTATTTCTAAAATTTCAAAAGGACCATTAAATAAGTTTTCTGATTTGGATTTGATTTGTGATTCTTTAAGCCAAACTTTGTCTCCTACATTAAATTCAGGGAGATTCTTTCGTACGTGTTCGTCAAATCGTTCTTTCGATTTTTGTTTCGATTGATCAGTTCTATTTCTAGCTAATTTGTAAAAATAGTCCATTCTATTATTTAAATCGCGTACATATTTAGATATCAATTGTTCTTGGTTATAAAGTTTTTCGGGGGGTCTACTTGATGTATGTCCGAAAACGAGTTCGTAAGGGGTAAATCCGTGTGTTTTGTTTTTTGTATTATTATAGCAAATTACTGCGTATGGAAGAACGCTAAAACAATGATCTTCAGGGTTTTCTTGTTTATTGATTCTAATCATTTCGCAAAGGGTTGCGTGAAATCGTTCTAGTGAACCGTTTGACTGTGGATGTGCTACGCTAGAAAATGTTAACTTAACATCGTATAGGGTACATAAATCTTTTAAAAGGGTATTATCAAATTCTTTGCCATAATCGCAATGTATTCGTAAGGGTACACTGAAATGTTGGAAAAATAGTAAAATAGTACTAACTACTGTACTTGCTTTTTTATCACTCATTGCGTAAGCTTGTGTAAATTTTGTTAATTCATCCCGTACTGTTAACGCGTAATTTCTAGTGGGGTATTCGAAAATATCGATATTGATTCGTTCAAAAGGGGTACGTGGTGTTTCTGTTACAACCAAGGGTCTGCTTAGATTTAAACGAACAATTTTTACTTTTTGACAAGTTTCACATTTTTTATGAAATCTTCTACATTTTTTGTTAAACCACGCCAATTATATTTTTCTCTAATGCGTCTAACTGTTTCATTTATTCCACGGTGTAGGTTGCTTTTTCCTAAGTGATAATTTTCTAAAATTATTGGGATTTCATCTTCGTCGGGGGTTGTTATTATATTTTGGCAAATTTTTAATTTTATGTCTTTATCAGAAAAGATGTAAGATAGCATCTCTAAAGTTGGTAAATCTAGATTGTTTTCGATGCAGTATGTTTTGTTAATTTCAAATTCATTTTGGTCTTTAAAAAGGCAATAAAATAAGTGTTGTGAATAATCATCATTATCGAATGGTAGGGCTATAATAAAATATTTACGTTCTTTAACTGTTTTGCTAGAAACAATATTAATTTTTAATTCTTCAAGGTGGAATTCTTCTTCAAAAATATCATCAATGATTTAAAAGAAAATCTTCCATTTTATTTTGTCGGAAAAAGGTTACTATTAATTTATTTGATTTATCTAATAATTGATCATTCGAGGTTTCGATTTTAGAATAATCAGTTAGGGATCGCGTCTTGTAAAGTTCAACAAATCTGTTAAATTCATCTGTTATTTTTTGATCATCTTCTTCGTTAAAAACTGGTTCTGGATCGTCATTTTCGTTATTTGCAAAAATTTTAATGTTTGATTTAAAGTCTATACAGTCTTTGAAATGATTGATTTTTATGCGCGATAAAGCGTCTGCATTTTTATTGATTTTACCGGGTTTATGAATGATTTTAAAACTATATTCTTCTAATTTTAATCGCCAACGTGCTAATCTGCTACCGGGGTCTTTAATTGAAAGTAGCCAGGTTAGAGGTCTGTGATCAGTGACTATAGTGAATTTTCTACCAAAAAGGTAAGGTCGAAAGTGTTTTACGGACCATACTATTGCTAATAGTTCTCTTTCAATAGTGGAGTATTTAGTTTCTGCACTACAAAGGATTCTCGATGCAAAAGCTATCGGAAGGTCTTTACCAATTGGACGTTGTGAAAGTACGGCTCCTATCGCAAATGCGCTCGCGTCTGTAGTTAAAATGAAGGGTTCTTCAAAATTTGGATAGATTAATATTGGATCAGAAATTAATGCATTTTTGAGTGTTTCAAAAGCTTCTTGACATTCTTTAGAGAAAATAAATTTTGTATCTTTTTGAAGAAGTTTTGTTAAGGGTTTTGAGATTTTCGCGAAGTTCGGTATGAATCTTCGATAATATCCGGCATTAATTGGATCAGAAATTAATGCATTTTTGAGTGTTTCAAAAGCTTCTTGACATTCTTTAGAGAAAATAAATTTTGTATCTTTTTGAAGAAGTTTTGTTAAGGGTTTTGAGATTTTCGCGAAGTTCGGTATGAATCTTCGATAATATCCGGCAAGTCCGAGAAATGATTTTACGTCACGAGGATTTTTTAATTCTGGAAAGTTTTGAATACATTTTACTTTATCAGGGTTTGGTTTTACTCCATTTTCGGTAATTAAATGTCCGAGGTATGCTACTTCTTTTCGTAAAAACTCGCATTTGTCAGGTTGAATTTTCAAATTTGATTTTCGTATCTTTGGAAAACTTCGGAAAGACGTGAAATGTGTTCATGAATAGTGGGTGAATAAACAATAATGTCGTCCTTATAAACTAAACAACGTTCATTTAGAATGCCTAATAAAATGTTATCCATCACACGTTGAAATGTGGAGGGTGCATTTTTTAAACCAAATGGCATACGAACAAATTCGTAGTGTCCATTTTCGACAGAAAAGGCTGTTTTTTGAATATCTTTTTGATCAATTTCAATTTGGTGAAAACCGGATGCTAAATCAAGTGTTGTAAAATATTGACATTTACCTAACGGATCTAATAAATCTGAAATATTTGGAAGTGGATATTTATCGTCAACTGTTCCTTCATTCAGTTTTCTATAATCGATTACTACTCTCCATTTTTGTTTGTTAGAGGCGTCAAGTTTTTTTGGGACTACCCAAACAGGTGATGACCACGGGGAAATTGATGGGCGGATTATTTTTTGATCGAGCATTTTATTAATTTGTGTCTTTACTTCCTCCTTGTGTATTTGAGGGTACCGATATGATTTAATAAAAATTGGATGAGCATTGTTGGTTTCAATTGTATGTTTGATTTCATTAGTGAAAGTTAATTGATCTCCTTCGATATACAAAATATCAGAAAATTCAAAACAAAGATTTGAAATTAGTTCTTTTTCTTCGTAATTTAAATGTTCTAGTCTTAATTGATTTTTAATAAGGTCGATTCTATCAATGAATTGGTCTTCATTGGTATTGAAATTCAAAATATCGTGAACACTTGGTATGGGTTCGAAAGACAAGTTATTAAAATTTATTGTTTTAGGAATAGCATTGGGATTTATTACTGATGTATAAAATTCACCATTTTCGTTAATGTGGACTAAGGCGTTTGGTAATCTTACTTTTTCTATTTCTTGACCAATTAAAATTGCATCTGTGTTTTTTAAATTACATTTTAATTTAAAAACTTGTTCGGTTCGCGGTTCTAGAGATATTTGATTTTGAAAATTATTTGAATTTAAATTTATTCGCGGTTTTGGTATTGGTGGCGTTTTTTGATTTTGAATTAATCTTGGTTTAGGTATTGGTGGTATGTTTTGATTTTGAATTATTTCGGGATTTTGTTCGAAAGTTTTTTCTGTTACTTGAATTAAAGGTATTATTTTAAAATTGGTGCATAGCTGTTTCGAATTTAAATCAATTACGCACTGGAATTGTTCAAGAAAATCGAGTCCTAATATTCCGTCAAATTCTATGTCTAAATTACAAATATAGACTTTTAGTGGATTGTCTTTAGCAAAAGGGATTAAAACTGATTGGGTGATTGGAATTTTTTTATCGGTTATTCCTTGTACTATTACATTTTCTGCAAATCGATTATTATAATTTTCGACTGTTTTTTCTTTAAATACTGAAATTCCTGCGCCGGTGTCAATTAAAAGTTTAAATTTATTTGTTGCGTCATTAATATAAAAAATATTTTTTGAGTTTAAATTATGTAGATTGGTATTTAGGCGAATATTTGTTCTGTGATCTGATCGATTGACATGTGTTGGATTTTCGTAGTAGTTTGTTCTAATTGGGATTCCGTTTCTTGAATCGATAGGGGTGGATGGTTTTGATTGGAAGTAATTTGAAAATTTTGGGTCTCGGGTGGCAAAATTTGATTTTGGTTTTCAAAATTTTGATATGTTCTGGGTTGATTAAAATTGTATTGACTTATGTCATTTAAATATTGTTCTTCAAAGGTATTCGAAAATTCTTTTGAATAAGGATAATCATAAGCTGGTTGATAAATTTCATTTTCGTAATGAAACTGATTTTCATACTGAAAATTTTCAAAATTTGGATCATAAGGATCGTAATTGTCAAAATTGTTAAAGTTTTCAAAATTTGGATCATAAGGATCGTAGTCGTCAAAATTATTAAAATATTCATCAGAATAGTTCACTACATGTGCTTTATGTTGTGGGGAATTATAATTTGGATTTCTTTGAATTACTGATGGTCTAAAATTATTTTGTTGGTTTTGTGGTACAAAATTTCTAGAGGTGCTTGGTTGATTTTGGGCAAAATTGGGTCTTTGAAAATTTTGGTTTGATTGTTGATTTTGATTTTGGGCAAAATTGGGTCTTTGAAAATTTTGGTTAAATTGTTGATTTTGATTTGTGTAGACCGGGGGTCTCTGAACAAAAGTACGGCATTCACTTCCGTGATGACCTAAACGATTACATTTAAAACATTTTTGTGGTTGAGAAGGAATTCTTCGCGATTGAAAATTATTTTGTCTATTTTGTATGGGATTATTTGAAACATTGGGTCGGTTTGGAGTTTTTTGTGTTTCAAAATATGAAAGTTGTAGTTCGCGTCTTAGGATTGCTAGCACGGACAATATGACCTATGCGTGATTCTAATCCTGTTAAAAGCGTATTTAATGCCATAGAATCTATAATTTGGATTTGTGCATCTTTTTGAAGCATATTTAAATTTGATTTTTGAATACAAGCGTGCATTTTTGAATAACTTGTAATCTATTGAAAAACATTAGAGGTGATTCGTTTGTTTGTTGTTTAAGTCTTTGTAGATCTTGAATTTATGAAGAAAGGTCTCGCGTATCTCCATAATATGTTGTTAATAATTGCTTAATTTGAATCCAAGAAAGAGGATTTCGAGAGTTTACCAATTGTGCGGCTTTTCCTTTTGATTTATTTTTAATGTGTATGACCAATAAATCGCGTTGATCTCCGACGGCCATGTTATAAGCACAATCGCAAGCATTGATAAAAGTTCCTAAAAATATTTGATCTCCATCGTATTCAGGGATTATTGAGAAAATTTCCGATAAACGATAAGGTTCAACCTCAACTATAGGTTGGTTTGCTGGTACGTTTGCTGGTTGGTTATTACGAGGTTCAGTCATTTTTAATGGTTTTTGTTTTCTTGTGTTTTAAAACTTAAATTAAAACTTTTTTAGGTTTTGTTTCTTAAAACTAAATTTTATTTTTGATTTCTTTTAAATTGAAAAAATTTTCTTAAAAATTCAAAATTGTAAAAGTCAGGGTTAGAAAATCGAACAGATTTTTCAAAATATCAACTTATTTGAAAAAAAAAATAAAACGTGATGATTCAATTGTCTTACTCACAAAAGCTTTAGCTGGACCATTTGTCTCCACGTGTTCGGCTACCAGGGGCTTCACTGGGTGTTCCTTCCGTATCCGTTGGTTGCGAGGACGCTTGGTTCGTTGCTGTCTAGCTTCTTTGTTGCTTGTGTAACTTCTTAATTGCTATGTAACTTCTTTGTTGCTTCTGTAACTTCTTGGTTGCTGTAGATTCTTGATAGCTTAAAGAGCTGGAGCTTCACCACTCGCGAATTAGAATACTCGTGTTTTCGCGTGTGTTAAACTATCCTACCGACTGCGCCAAATGTTATACTTTAAAGTTTACTTTTAACTTTTTAAAAAACTTTATTTTGATTAAATACAATATAGGACTTAAACGTTATAATTGAACGTGTACTTAAGAACGATTCTAAAGAGAATGACTTAACATTACAATGATTTGAGTTTATATAAAGAAAAGGTGCTGATTAAACAATGGAATAATTCCTTAATATTCTAGACTTAAACTAAAGTGCAATTCGGCAGGAATGCACGTGTTGTTTATTCCGTGAGAGACGCAAGTCAGCAGAATGGTCTTCTTATCTTGGAAGGTTCTGAGAAATAAAGTGCTGATTCGGCTTGAATGCACGTGTTGTTTATTTCATGGGAAACGCAAGTCAGCAGAATAAGCTTCTTATCTGGAAGGTTCTCGGGTTTCATAGAAGGTTCTGGTTTCTTCTAAGTGTAGGCAGGATATTTTCATATAACATATATTATAATGCGAAGTGTGCACGCACTATCTAGCTGGCCGACTACAGTAGACAAATAGCCGAATGTCTTTTCCACTCGCTATCTCCGCCGCCAAATTGTCGCGCTTTTGCGTTGAACTGGAACTTGTAGCAGGGATTCTAGAAGAATTTTGAATACGTCTACACCATCTACACTTTGTTTTTTTTTAGAGAGGAACGGGCCGTGCGGCGGGACCAGGATTGTCATTATTTTTGGTTTTTTGTTGTTAATTAATAATTGATCATGTGCTATGCCTTAATATTTTAAATAATCTACAAATAAGAAATAGCATTAAGGAATATTTTTATGTAATAATAGTATCGAAAATTTTGGGTAGACACCGTCTACCCGTGCGCTTTGCCACTGATATAAAATAAGGCCCCGTGTCGCCACACACATCAAAACGTTATTTTTAAATATCTTAAAAACTATGAACTCAAATGTTGACTTCAATAATATTTTAAATTATTAGCGCTTGACAAATTCAGGTAAAAACATTAATGGATATGTATCGAAATTTTCAAAGAAATTTAAGTTTTTAGGTTTGTTATTTTTAAAAAATTTCTTCTTTGGAAAAAATATTTTAGGCTGCTTAGAAACCACGTAGGATTAATTGATTTTAGGCTGCTTAGAAACCACGTAGGATTAATTGATTTATGTGTGGGGAAGTGACATAGAGGTACACGCAAGAGATCAAATTATGCAGAATTTTTTTAGGAATATGAATACAGCGTTTTGTCCAAAAATGCAATGTTTTTAGTCGGCAGATGTGATTCCTGGCCCTCTAGCAGGAACTACAGAAACAAAAATATTTTAGGTGAATTCACAAGATCCGATTTTGAAATAACATTTTTTTTTCCAAACTCATAGCGATAGTAGTTTCGGAGATAAATCCAGCAATAAATTGATCTCTTTTATATATAATCTTTTAATTACCAATATTGCTGGTAGTATTGATTCTTGTTAATATGTCCATTATAGTTTTCGTGTTATAATTGACCAATGATGATGTAGGTATGTCGCTTTTTATTGCCCAACTATGTTTTTACAAGCTTGGCTACTTAACATCCAAGTTAAGAAATTCTCCATAGTTTAGATTTTGTTCTATTTACTAAGAAAATTAGGTGACTGTGGACATTTACTTTATTACAAATAAACATCTTAAATGTTAAAAAAAACTTTTGCCAAATGTATAGGTACATATCTTTTCAGTTTCGGAAAATATCTCTGTTAAAAAATAAACAATACGTATTCTGATTTTGGGTGGCAAGGATTTCTCTAAACACATTACAAACTGTAACTTTTGGATTCATGATTGGCTAATGTATCGGTTATTTTTGGTGTTGTTATTTTATTGATCGACTCAAAATTTATTTTACGGCTTACCGAGCAGAGACCTTCAGAGGCTCATATATATTTAGAAAAAACTGGCTTGGAAAAAATTTTAGGACAAAAAAAAGGTCCTGTCTATGAACACCATGCCACTCACAAGATATTGCTGACTTCTTATTTTGCAAGGTGCCCATTTCCGTCTGTTGCAAGGGTCCTAACCAGGGGAGGGGTTGTGGTTAAGGTTGCCTGGTGGGCCAGTTTAATACTGGTCGCTTACTAAATAGTACAAATAAATAATATTTCACAGTAAGATGTAAAAGTTTGGTTTGCTCCAAGATTAAACTGGGACCGGTGAATATATGTGTTTAATATGTATATCTGTGTTAGTTAATTGTTATATTCGTGTATTTTCTATAGCAAGTAAATCATCAATACATATAAAGGAACAGGGCTTTTTTTGTTGTCGCTAATCTCAGAAAGTACTTAACTGATTTTAATGAAATTTGGCATACATGTTTTATAAGCCATTCTGTCTGGTTAAGACAATTGTTTCTGTGCTACGACGCGTACAAGTCGGGCTATTCGAGGAATTAGAAATAATTGTGTGTATTGTGAATAATTTTTGTTGTATTTTACCAAATAGTATATTGTAAATATAATGCTTAAATAAAATTGATTTCCTATTCTAATTTTTTAAATAAAATGTATTTTTTCTTTAGTTTTGTCTTTATATCTAAATTGACATTAAGGAAAACTAAAGTCTTAAAACAAACAAACATGTGGAAACATTCAGTACATAAAACTTTAACCTAAATTCGCATTTTTATTGTTGTACAGAGTAACAACAAATTGTGTTGCCAACGAATTTAAACCTCTAAACGTCACAAGGAAATGTCGAATAAAAACGGTGTAATTCAGTGTCAGCTGTCCGCTATATTTTACATGTTAATTTTTTAGACAAGTTAGCGACGATTAAACCGATGGTCGATTGTTTTAGTGAATGAGTAATTGAAAAGGGATTCTAATATATCTTGTGCTTTTTACAGTATTTAAATATTGATACGTATTTAATACGGTAATGCATCTACAGATATAGTTTTAAGTTATTTATGTATTATTAAGCTTTGAATATTTTTGTATATAAGTTTTTTGTCAATCATGGAATATTTCTATTGTTTTTCAAACTTTAAACCACCCCTCAGTGGTGGTACTACAATTTGAGACTATTTTTAACGGGAATCTTACGACTGCACGGACTAAATTTCCAAAAAATGACATTTCGTTTCAAAATTTTTATGTGGTTTTTCTTTATTTCTAAAGTTAATTTGAATTTATATGAGATGAAACTCACTGAGAAATGCTTACTATCATATTGCACATTAGGGTGAACCAAATCTTTACACTTATTTGACTTCTGAGTATTAAAAACATACACTTAAACCGCTCGGTATCAAGACTTGATACTTAAACCCGGTCCACAATGCTAAGTTTTAAGGTCTTAGTAAATACTGGTGTATATGTTTTTGGCGGATTCATTTTAATTTTTCAACTGCCAGGAATAAATTTGAAAGTTACAACAAATGTGGATTCATGGCAAAAAAAGTAAAGTAAAAGCTCTGGTTGAAATCTATGCTAAAGAACAATAGATAGGTCAGTAGCGGTCCCAGAGGGGACCTGCTCCACACTTTTTCCAGAGAAATTCAAATAAGGCAAGAGGCACATGCTTGCAGCGGCGTAGCGTGGGGGGGTTCCTCGACCGCCTCTAGGATCCTGGCGCCCCATGGGCACTCTAAGCTTTATTAAGTAGTAAAAACTAAAAATTGGTACAACCGTAAAAAAATAATACCTTAAGCAACTTAGTATTTAGATAGTTAAGCAATATTACGCATCTTTTCAGGCAGTGTGGAAATTATACAATTTTACCGGCGCCCCCGAGTATTTAGATAGTTAAGCAATATTACGCATCTTTTCAGGCAGTGTGGAAATTATACAATTTTACCGGCGCCCCCGTTCGTAAAATCGGAAGACCTTTTTGCTTGCATGCATCGCGGTAAGAAAGACAAAACCAAACAAACTCAGTGCACCTGTCATTCTTAATATTATATAACACAGTCCCCCAAATAATGAATTAAAAATAAATTAGCCCCAAAAATTTTCGCTTGTAATTTTTCTTGGTTCTGACCAACAAATTTTTTCTGGCGCCATTTTTTCCAAAAAAGATAATGTTTCTAAAATTTTCGTCTGCGACGACCTTTTTTTCGTTAAATCTACAAGTTTTCTATTGCAATGCCATTTTTGTTCAGATTCTTAATTTTTTTTCAATTTTCGCTTGCGGCGCAATTTATGCAAACTGTTTCTGTGTTGATTTAATTTTTTTGAAAATTTTTGCCTACAACGCAATTTTTTTAAATTTTTCAGTGGGTTTTTTTTATTTAGCCGTTTTTTCCGCAAAGTATTATTATTTTTAATTTTCGTAGAGTAAGGGTTTAGGTAAGGGGGCGCAAAATTTATTGTTTGCCTACACAAAAATACCTAGCTACGGAACTAACTAACTGCGGCAACACCTTTGAAACTGACTTTTGTATTTGGTCCCATTTTTCCCGAAAACTTTAGCGCCTTCTTTGGTTCAATATTAGTTTTCTAAAATGTTTGTTTTCGTTCTTATTAAAATTTTTCTTCTTTGGCGCGATTTTTTCCAAAAAGTACTTAATTTTTCCCAAAAAGTACTTGATTTTTCAAAAGTTTTCGCCTGCGGCGCAATTTTTTTGCACCTATACAAAAAAAATTCTTCGGTTCGATTTTTCCAAAAAGTACTAGGTGTAAAGTGTTTTTTTTTGTTTTCTCCAAAAAACAAAATAATAACCCGACAGGGTATCGGTCGCCTTTTATTTAAATTCGACACCATATTAATATAAGCAATTTAATTAATAATAATAAAAGAAAGTAGGAAGCTATTTTAATTTGATACTTATTTCTACGTAAAAAAAAATTGGCGCTCTTTTAATCCTTTGCCCCCTCCGCCCTTTGAGCCACGTTACGCTGCTGCATGCTTGACTACAAACCTAAGTGAACAATTTAATCATATATCTACATATATATGATTAATTTAATTAAAGGGAAAGCAAAGAGAGAAAAACACGTGGTGATTTTGTTGTGCGAATTGTCAAAGAGTGCATGTTCACCATGGATAATGGAACATTGACGAATTGGATTTGACCAAAGTAAAAGCGGAAAATTAAAAATGGCCACCGTCGCCGCCTTTTTAACCATTGACATTTTGTTTTCTGGTTTAGAAATGTCAAGGGCTTGCCAACCTCTGTTTTTGTTTATTTACTTCTTTGCCAGTTTTCTTAATTAATTTTGGAAATAGTAGTTTACCTAACTAGTGCGGAAAGTGCCTCTTTTCCGCACGCGATTGCAGATGGCCAAACGACGCGATAGCGGAGTTTGGCCAGCAATCAAGTGCGGAAAAGACACTTTACGCACGAGTTAGGTACACTATTTTTTCTATAAGCGTGAGGAAAAAACTAAAAATTAATCAGAAAATTATTTATATTCAAAACGTTTTAATCAAATCAATTATTATTATTCACATTCTAGCGGCTTCTAGAACTGACTGGGGTAGATCTTCGTCCGAAGAATCCATTGAAAATCTGATTTTTTTGTTTGAAAAATTCAAAAGACTTGTATCTGCAAAATTGGCTTTGTTTTGACAGTTTGTTTGTACTTTGTTGCTATGGTGATTTAAGATGCCAAATCTAAAACCACTAGTGTTCATTGTTGTTTGACATTGACAATGATGATATTTATACCGGGGAGGTTTAAAACTTATAATTTGAACCTATTTTACTGAAAACTTTATTTTATCGAAAATATTGAAAATATAGCAGAATTTTAGTCAATTTGAATATTTTTAGGATATTTCGTGTGCTAGGAAAGATACAAATGTATTTTGAACGGTCTAAATGTTATAGAACACCTCAAAATCGTAACAAATTTACTTTTCCGCACTAGTGCGGAAAAAATATTTTTCCGCACTAGTGCGGAAAAGTGGCACTTTCCACACTAAAATGCGTGCGGAAAAGTGGACTTTTCCGCACGCTTATAGAAAAAAATCTTATTGTTAAGAACTGTTCAGGGTCATAAAACATTACTTTTTCAAACGTAAATTTTAGTACCCCTGAATTTAAAAATCAAACAAGTTTGCGTGTCTAATCGGGTAAATAGATGTTTTTGTTTCTCTCATATTTTTCCGTGGGTAGCTCGAAAGTTTAACCTCAGGGGGTCCCAAGATCTAATGGACACCTAATAAGTGTTGGAATTTAACTCTTTCGTTCTTATGGGATTCAAGCCACCCACGGAAAAATATGAGAGAACCAAAAACTTCTTTTGACCCACAATTTTTAAATTCACGGGTACTAAAATTTACGTTTGTTAGTATTGTTTGGCTTAAAAATTCTGCTGATTGACCCTCAAGTCTGAAGGTGGGTAAAAACGCTAATCAGCGTTGCTCTGGCCTGAAAGACAGAAGTACTCAATTTTTACTCGCCTGCTCTTGTTTTAGTTTCTCTCGAATCTCGATAGATGGCGCTTCTTGCGAGGGTTTTCTCACTATAGGCGTAGGATAAAAGACAAAACGGTCTAATTAACTTCGCAAGGGTGCTATTTCGTGCTACCCACGGAAAAATTAAGAGAAGAAAAACTTATCTTTACCCGATTGGCCACGAAAACCTGTTTGATTACTTTTTTTATTAGGGACCTATTGCAATAAAGCCAGGCACACATTGTGCCGGGCACTATATTGACAGTTTCGCATTACAAATTGACATACCAAAGTCGAATTTAGAAATCCAGTCGTTTATTTTCCATTAATAGTGGCTTCACTATTAATTTCCACAGTATTCGTTCGATCGCAGTTCGGTACGGTTGTATTGCATCGTACCTGCATGATAGTACTAACGAGGTCAAAGTCGAAGTTTGTTTTGTTTATAATAATCCTCGCGCGCGAAAAATCTGTGTTAAAAATCTATAAACAATGTTTATTATAAATAATATATCATGTTTAAAAGCAAAAAAAGTGTACCATCGCCTGTAAAGCTTGTTTTAAAAATTAGCGAAAAGCCCAAACAAAATCAAGAAAAAATGGATAATGCCGAATTATTTCAGGATAGCCAGGCTAGAACACAAAATGAAGAAGTTTTATATAGCGAATGGAAAAAATCCCAAAACGAAAAAAATTCACTTAGTGTACAAGTGGATTATCTCCGAAGTCAACTGGAAAGTATGCAAAGAAAATTTGCAGATTTAGAGACAAAAGTCACTAAAAAAGAAGAGTCTGACATGGACTACATTACTGATGAGGACGATCTGGCAAGAGAAACTGAGTGGATCAGACAAAAAGGAAAAGGTTGGAAAAAACGTTGAATGGATACTTCACTCACCACCACAACAAAGCTCGGGCACTGGAGAGCCCTCCAATAAAACACAAAATGAAGAACCCCTTACTAAGGTTAAAAAAGCTCCATTACCTCCACCGATTATGGTAAATGGCGTAAAGAATTTTAATGATATTCATGAAAAATTAAATATCATACAAGGAGTTAAAATAAAAGTTTTAAATAACGAAAATATTAAAATAAATGTACAAGACGCAGACAGCTATCGGCTGGTTACTAAAATGCTCAATGAAATAAAGCATCAATGGCACTCATACGAAAACAAACAAATAAGGCCAATTAGAGTAATAGCGAATAGGCTACACTTCTCATGTGACCCACAAAAAATTGTAGCTGATCTACAAAAACAAGGTTTTAAGGCACTGGAGGCCAGCAACAAACTTAAATGGAGAACAAGACAACCTCTTAACATGTTTATGCTCACATTTAGCCACGATGAAGATATCAACAAAATTTTTGAAATTTCCAGTATCCTTGGGATTGAAGTGGAAATAAAAGCACTAAAAACCTCAAAATTAGTCCCTCAATGCAAAAGATGTCAATCTTATGGACACACGCAAAAATATTGCGCTAAAGAACCACGTTGCGTAAAATGCACGGGGAAACATCTTACTGTAGAATGCCCCAAACCAAAAGAATCTGAGCCAAAATGCATCCACTGTGGATGCAAGCATCCTGCTAACTACAGAGGATGCCTTGTTGCTAAAGAAATACAAAAATTGAAAAATAAACCTAAGAAACCGAATCTCATACCAAACGTGAGTACAAATAGACAAAACCAACAGACAAGAAACACAGTCACACAAAACTCTGTGACAAGGACATACAGCCAAGTAGCAGCAACAGCTACTATACCTGATATTAATATCAGTAGTCAAAATACTATGAAACAAACACTACAATTAATTTTGGAGAAATTGAACAAACTTGATGAGCGATTAACTAAACTAGAAAGTAGCAATAACGGAGCTACCAATATGCCTCAAAATGGTCAGTAATCTTAGAATCCTAGCTTGGAATGCCAATGGTCTCTTGCAACATCAGCAAGACTTGCAAGTTATTCTAGACATAGAAAAAATTGACGTCTGTCTTGTGTCAGAAACGCATTTCACTAACCAGTCTCACATTAAATTTAAAGGTTATAAAGTGTATCATACAACTCACCCTAGCAATACTGCACATGGGGGAAGTGCTGTAATAATTAAAGAAAATATATCACACTATGAGGAGATGGGATATAAAACCATAGAGATTCATTATTACAGGTGGTAGACGCTTTTTACTCATTGGGCGTCGACCGGTGAGATACCACCATGCCAGAACTGAGTAGCGCTAAGTGGTATCACCACGTTCCGCTACTGCGCTGGCAGTCCGGTTCCAACAATGAGTAACAGATAGCATGATGGCGCCTCCAGGATCAAAATATTCCGGAGGTAAAATACCCGACCACTCGGATCTCCGGGCGTCGGGTGATCCTGGGGGTCCTTCATGCAAAGATATTAAAAGAAGACCAAAAACTCAACTCAGAATTGATTTTAGCAATATAAGAGGATTAAGTACCAACATTAATTCAGTTCACCAACATCTTGAAGAACAAAGACCTGACATCCTTGTTTTCACTGAAACTAAAATCAGTTCTGCAACACCTATTGTGAACTATCTTTATCCCGGCTATGACCTACACCACCGATTTCGACATAATTTTGGGATCTGTGTGTACATTAAAAATGACCTTTTATGTCATCGAAAGGAGAAGCTAAAACCAGCGAACCTCGATATCATATGGCTGAAATTCACCTCAAAGTCATCGACCAAGTTCATTTGCTGCCTCTACCGACCGCCAAGTAACACCGAGTATCAAAACTTTTTTGCGACATTATCCGAAAACTGTGATAGTATACAGTCTAACTATCCACATGCGGAAATTGTTTTTTTTTTAGGCGATTTCAACGTCCACAATATACCCTGGCTAAAACACCACAACAAAACAGATAATGAAGGCAGGGAAGCAGAAGCTTTTGCCATAAGTTGTGGTGTAACGCAGCTTGTCGATGAACCTACCCGTATCTCAGAAAGGGGTGAATTTGCAGCGCTTTTAGACTTGTTCCTAACTACAAATCCTGACTTGTACACAATTCAAGTAGATCCCCCACTTGGTTCATCCGATCATAAACTTATAAGAACAAAGTGCGAAATGTTCATACCGCCAAGCCAACAATCACTTCCTCGTAATATGTGGCACTATAAATCGGCAAAATGGAATGACCTTAAACAGTTTTACCTGGATTTTCCATGGCAAGAGGTTTGCTTTAAAACAGCTGATCCCACTATTTGCTGTAATGAAATAACAAAAGTAATCTTATCTGGAATGGATGCATATATCCCACATACAATAAAACGCAGAGCTAATGCAAAACCTTGGTTCAACAGCCAGTGTCAAACGGCTGTACAGAAAAAACACAGCATATAACCTTTGGAAACGACAACAAACCGCTCAAAACCACACAGAATTTATAGAAGCCAGAAATAGTTGCAAAATTACTATTGACGCCGCCAAAGAAACATACAATCAAAGAATAAAAAACAGGTTGCTGAATTGTCCAAGTAGTTCTAGGTCCTTTTGGTCTCTTGCAAAAGCCGTTGGATCAAACTTCACCAAGTCATCCATACCACCACTTACAGATAAAAATACTCACTTAGCCACAACATCAGAGGAAAAAGCCAATATGCTGGCCAAAATCTTTTCCTCCAACTCAAACCTAACAGTGCCAAATGGAAAAACTCCACCGTTCATTGAAAGGGTTTCCCACAGTATGCTAGAGGTACCCTTTTGTCACAGAGAAATACGAAAATCCCTTAAAAAGTTGGATACAAACAAAGCAATGGGTCCAGATGGCATTCCCGCGATAGTACTCAAAAATTGTGCTAGCGAACTCACCCCAACTTTCGCAAAATTATTCAATTTATCTTATAGGCAAGGAGTATATCCATCATCATGGAAGTCTGCCGCAGTACAACCCATTCCAAAGAAAGGAAAAAAGACAGATCCGTTAAACTATAGACCAATTGCTCTACTTCCGGTGATATCAAAAGTAATGGAAAGAGTTGTGAACAATCACCTAACCAAGTACTTGGAAAAGTACAAAATTATCAACGACAAGCAATACGGATTTCGAAAATATAGGTCAACTGGTGATTTACTTACATACGTCACTCACTTATGGCAAAAAGCGATTGAGTTACGGGGCGAAACAAGAACAGTTGCCTTAGATATATCTAAAGCATTCGATAAAGTCTGGCATGAAAATCTGCTCAACAAGCTCAAAGCAACGGGATTGTCGCCGAGACTTTGTACTTGGTATGAAAGTTACCTTAAGGATAGATCCATTTATGTTGCACTGGATGGCCGGAACTCCAACTCTTACCAAATAAATGCTGGTGTGCCACAGGGAGCAATCCTTTCGCCAACACTTTTTCTGTTTTACATAAATGACCTCATAGATAAAACAGTAAATCCACTTTATTGCTTTGAAGATGATGGCAATGTAGTCTCCTCAGTCATACCACCCACATGTCTCTCCGCACGTGAATTCCATTATCTTAGACTAACTGAAATATCACAGATAAATAACGACTTGGAGATAATAGAGGACTGGGGCAACAAAAACCTTGTACAGTTCAACGCGCAGAAAACCCAAGTAGCCCTGTTTTCAAAAAAGACCAGCACCGGTGAGCCAAACATCATGCTATCTGGAAGTGCTGTCGCATTGTAGAGCCAGTTGAACATCTTAGGAGTCACTGCAGAGACCAACATGTCTTGGCACAGTCACGTGGCAGATATAGCTAAAACGGCGTCCCAAAAGCTTGGGGTGCTATTTCGTACAAGACAGCTGTATGCACCAAGCCAACTGCTGACACTCTCTACAAAGCCCAGATTCGACCATCTATGGAGTACTGCTCACATATATGGAGTGCGGCACCCAAACATACCTTAATGCTTTTGAACACCGTGCAAAAACGAGCTATCAAGCTGATCAATGACCCCGCACTTACCCGTAGCTTGGATAGTCTCGAACATCGAAGAACTGTGGGCGATCTATCTCTCTTCTACAGGTATTATCACGGAAAATGCTCTGAAGAGTTGGCACGTATGATCCCCCCGGGAGTACCTACTAGGCGAACACGTCAAACAGACGGTAACCATCAATTTATTGTCAAAATAGAGGCACCAAGAACCTCATTATATCAGAACTCATATCTCTGGAGAACAGCATCGCTAAACTAAACTCCCTGACAGTTTTCCCTGCAGGTTACAACCTGAACCGTTTCAAAACCAACACACACCAACATTTCCGCGCACTTGCCGCTTCTCGAGCGTGATAGGGATCTCCTTGCGAGTGCGCATACCCGTAAAAAAAAAGCTACATTAGTAAGTGTAAAAACCAAAACATATACATTAGTCATAAGTGCTGTCTATATACCACCAAGGCACTTACTAAAGAAAAATCAATATCTTAATTTTCTCAGAAAATTAGGAAACCGTTTTATAATTGGAGGTGACTTTAATGCAAAAAATACGTACTGGGGATCTAGACTGACGAATTCTAAAGGAAAAGAACTTTTGCAAGCTATTAGTGAATATCAATGTGAGCCGATATCAACTGGTAAGCCCACATACTATCCAACAGATCCAGGAAAAATTCCATATCTAATTGATTTTTTTATAGTAAAAAATATATCTTTAAGTTTTGTAGATATAGAAGAAAGTTTTGATTTACACTCAGATCATTCACCTATTATTCTAACTCTTAGTAAAAACATAATAAAGAAAGAAGCAAATATCTCACTAGTTAATAAACTGACTGACTGGATTAGTTTTAAACAAAGTCTGTCAGAAAAAATAAACCTATCAGTACCATTGCAAACGCCAGAACAAATCGATAAAGAAGTTGAATATTTTGTTACAAATATTCACAAGCAGCTTGGGAAAACAGTCCAAAACCAAAGCGAATTTTTAAGGGAAAAAACTATCCAAAGGAAATTAGAGACCTTATATTGGAAAAAAGGAAACTAAGAAGAAAGTGGCAGCAAAGCCGTGATCCTCGGGACAAAACAAATCTCAACAACATGACGCACCGCATTAGGCGAGAAATTCTAGTAATAAAAAATGAATCTATTAACCATTTTCTTAATGAACTTACAGATGATAAAAATACCGACTATTCCCTTTGGAAAGCAACCAAAGATTTTAAAAGACCAATTATCCAAATTCCACCCATACGAAAATCTAACAACCAGTGGGCAAAGAGCAACGAAGAAAAAGCAGATATTTTTGCAAGTCATTTAGAAAAAACATTTCAGCCCCACGAAGCACCAGATGAACACTTTCATTTAAAATGAACCCCATCAAATCGAAGACCATATTAAGCTTACATCACCAAAAGAAATATTAACAGAAATCAAAAATATTAATTCGAAAAAAGCCCCAGGGTATGATCTTATTAACGGGGTAGTCATAGTCCCCAGAAAAGCTATCGTAAAACTATGAACCGAACCGAACCGAACCGAACCGAACCGAACCGTCTTTTAGGCTTAGGTATGTACCTAAACTGTGGAAAGTTGCAGAAGTTATCATGATTCCAAAACCGGGAAAACCACTCCATGACGTGTCATCTTACAGGCCAATATCTTTGCTGCCAATTATATCCAAGCTCTATGAAAAATTATTGCTTAAAAGAATAAAACCCATCATAGAAAGACAAGAAACTATTCCGTCTCATCAATTTGGTTTTCGAGACAAGCATTCCACGATAGATCAAGTACACAGAATTACTAATATAATAGAAAAAGCACTAGAAGAGGGAAAAGTTTGTTCTGCAGTTTTTCTAGATGTAGCACAAGCATTTGACAAAGTGTGGCATGAAGGCCTTAATTTTAAACTAAAACGATTTCTGCCAAAACAATATTCGGGTATTTTGGAATCATACATATCTGATAGACATTTTAGAGTAAAACAGGAAGACTCATGCTCAAATTTAAGAGAAATTCAAGCAGGCGTGCCCCAGGGTAGCGTACTAGGTCCATATCTATACTTATTATTCACTTGTGATATCCCAAAGCCAGAAAATTTCCACTTAACAACATTTGCCGATGATACTGGTTTATTGACGGTAGAAAAATCTATTGAAAAATGCATAGAAAAACTTCAGGATGTAGTCACCCAAGTTCACAGTTGGACCACAAAGTGGCGAATAAAATTAAATGGAACCAAATCAATTCATGTTGATTTTACATTATGGATTTACAAACAAAAATATAAATCACATACAAATTACAATTAACAACATTCCCGTACCATATTCAAATCAGGTAAAATATCTAGGTATGACACTTGATGCCAAATTGCGCTGGAAAGCACATGTTAAGAAAAAAAAGAAGAACTTGAGATTGGAAGGAAGTCAAATTTAACAATTCATAATAAGTTACTGCTTTATAGACAAATACTGAAACCAGTTTGGACATATGGTATTCAACTATGGGGTTGTGCTAAAGAGAGTAACATTCTAGTTGTACAGAGATTTTAAAATAAAGTATTAAGAAACATTGTGAATGCACCTTGGTACGTTCGAAATAGTGACCTTCATCGAGATCTAAAAATCGAAACTGTAGCAGAGACTATAAAAAAGTACGCAAAAAGCCATGAAGATAGACTCCATCGGCATGTGAATGTGGAAGCAATTCAGCTTCTAGACAATACTATGCTAGTTCGAAGACTAAAAAGAGTGAAGCCGTTTGAGCTAGTAAACTAAGTGAATCACACAAAAACAAAATAATGCTATAAACACAACGCAATTGTGAGTTACAGACTAAACAAAGCGGGGAGAACTGTTGAGTGAACCCTAAGTTTAAATCTGACTTTTCTAGTAAATTAACTTAAAACAAAATTGCTAATTAGTCTTACTGACTAGATTGTAATACAATAAACACAGTGTGTTTGACAAATAAAATAAAAACTATTAATTCCGGCTCTTATAATACACAATGGCCTTATTTTGAAAGAAGACAGCTGTTCTTATAATGCGAAACTGTCAATATAGCGCCTGGCACAATTTGTGCCTGGCACTACTGCAATAGATCCCTATTATAGTAGGAAAAGTCTACTATTTTTACCACGTTTTCAATGGTAATAGGGACCTATTGCAATAGTGCCAGGCACAAATTATGCCGGGCACTATATTGACAGTTTCGCATTACAAACTGACAGTTGATCTTTTAAAATTGACATATTGTTGAACCAACATTTATATTTGGAAGTATTTATGTAGTTAAGGCAACATGTAAGGAAAAAACGTCCAGATTTGTGGAAGAAGAACGCGTGGCTGTTCTACCACGACAATGCACCGGCTCACAATTGCCCTATCCATTAAGCAGTTTTTAGCTAATAAGAAGATCATTAAGTTCTATTAGTATTATAAAGTAGATTTTTTACAACAGTCTTATAATTTTATTGTTACACCTGGTATATTCATTTTTAAACTGCAGGGGACCCAATAATATAAAGTCAAATTTATAAATACCGTCGTTTATTTTCCATTAATAGTGGCGTTACTATTAAATCCGGCTCGTATAATACACAAAGCCCTAATTTTGAAAGGACACAGCTGTTCTTATAATCAGCTGTAACTGTCAATATAGTGCCCGGCACAATTTGTGCCTGGCACTATTGCAATAGGTCCCTAATGTCAAACGCATGGGGTACCCACTCTTTCTATTTTGGTTGGTTGTGAAATCCAATCTCTAGCTGTTCTAATATCTCTGATGTTTTTCGAATTCTTAATTTATTGAATTTTGTAGGTAATTTATTTCAAAGTAGGTAGGTAACTCATAAAAAGTAGAAGTTAAAACATTGCGTTCCCGAAATTAGCTTTCATTCTTTTTAGATGAGCTACGACTACTTAATGTTTTTTTAAAATTCAATTTTAAGGTTATAGTTATTGTTGTAAATAATAATAAATGTTAATTTTAGTTTTCTTAACAGTAGTTAATAAATAAATGTTTTGTAATAAATATACACACTTGTCTTTTTATTTTTTAATAAACTTTTTTATGTAAATACTACAACGGACAAAACAAATTGAAGCCTGTAAAAGGAAGAATAAATGTCGTTTATTAGAAAAAAAAACCTATAGTTTGCTCACAGGTGCGCTGTATAAATACCTCGAAAATTATTTCAAATTCAAAACACCACATATCCTCAATAAAAAAACTTAAATATTAAAATAAAAAACACAGACCTACTAAAAATATAGTTTGTTTCGTAAATTAAAAAAAAAATACCTAAATTATATTTTTTGTGAAATTGTTTGACAGGTAAATAATTACTAAAGTACAGAACAGAAACTCGGTTACTAATAACGATAGCGATCTGTGGATTTTACTTTACAGTGATTTTTTTAACTCTTAAAAATTAAGTAATCAGTTTTGGCATACTCAGTAATTTTTTGTGCGTATATTTTTGAAAATACCGGTTAAACAAATATATTTGTCATTCTGCTCAGGATACAAACTGTGGCTCGGGATAAAAATACTATAACAAAAGTATTTCAGATAAAAGTAACTACGTGAGGTCCTACGGGGATTTCGGAAACGGTAAAAGATACAATTTTGATTAAGTGGGAAAAGATAACGCTACTATGATCCTTGGTGGTGTATTGAAAAATAAAATATCTGTAAGGTTTTTCAAAATATTGAGCAATAAATTCCTCACAGAATCAATCTGCCGCTTGCATTTTTGCGACTATTTTCAGTCGAAATTTCCTTTTAAATTACTTCCGTATATAGATGCACTAAAAATTACGTGAGTTTTAATCTTTCTTCCAGTGGTAATAATTAGTTATTTATTAGGCCACAATTTTTATCTAAAATCTGTGTATGTTAGAGCCGAAAAAAAGCACCATTTGGCACCTTATGTAATCATATTTTTAAAGTGCCTCAATGTTTAAGCGATAAAATAATATCCTTGCATATCCGCGATAGTTTTTTGATATTTTATAAATCATGTCACCTATATTTTTTTTAAGGTAAATTATAAAGGTCGGATGGTCAGATGTGATTAAAAAAGTAAATCAAGAGGAAAGGCGTTAATCCTTGAGTTGCAGAAATGAAGAAAGAATGACTATCTTTTTTATGTTAAATTTTTTGATTTTTCAGTGCGAATTTTTTAAAACGAACCCACGTTATTATTATTATTATTATAAAAAGCAATAGTCAGAAGTTTTTCATAGAGGTTAGAATTGCCGTATATAGAAAATTTGCTGATTTTGGTAGCCCAAGAGATCTTCTTTAATGATTCGGTTGCTGCCACTCTGGCACTTGAGCATTTTAAAATATTCAAGATGGCGCCAGAGTATGTATAAGTTTTAAATAATATTTCCTTTTTAACGATGTATAACTTGATAGGGGCAAGTTAAGCACTAACGGCCCAGGGCCATCCATAATTGTTGTGGGTGATTTATAGAAATCGTCGAAAATCTAATGAATTTATATGTATTTATTTTTTGCAAAACAAAGCTCCCTAGAAAAATAAGTTTTATACGTTTTAACTAGAAGCTAAAATTCACTTTCCGATGATGTATAACATAATTAACTTAAGAGTACTGGGATCATTTTTTAAAATCACAAAAAAATAAGTTATCATTATCAACTTGTTGCAATTTTCGTAAAAACTAAGCTCTTTAAGAAAACAAAATTTTCTTTCCATCAATGTATCATTTAGTAGGATTGAATTGTGACGTCCATAAATCGGGATTATTTACATAATCGTCAAAAATCTATTTTAATGATAAGTTTTTATTTAATTTTCTTGAAAATAAACCCCTTTGGGAAAAAATTATTTATGCTATCATAAAACTTCCTTTTTAATAAATCAAGACTATGATTAACATTTGCAACAACAGTGCCGTTCGTAAGCGAAAGTGCCTTTTAAAAATTACAAAGATGTTTTTTTTTTGGTTTTATCAAATTTTTCTAAAAAACCAAGCTTTGCATGCTAAATGTATAAATTAGGTTTTTTACAGAACAAAATCTTCTTTTAACATTGTATAACTTGGTGGGTTTTAATTTACTCTTAACGATACAATGACGTCCATAGATGGGGGTAATTTACAGTCGAAAATCTAGTTTAGTTGTAAAAGTAAGCTCTCATTCGACAGAAAATTTATTATCTAAATTAATAAATACATAGATGTTCTTAAAATGCTTAGCCATTGGAGCGTTACCCACAATCTAAACCGCTCTAAGTGAATTTTAAATGGAAATTTCATTGTCTACAAAAATGTATTTCATTCCTAAGAGTCTGGAAATTGGTTAAATTTAAAAATGGGGGGTATTTATTTTGATTGAAATGGGCATGTTGGGGATGCCTAAGGGTACATACCTCTGAAAGGGTAGTATTTAGCTAGCTTAGAAATATCTCATTTGATAGGTCTTTTAATGGGCTTTAAATATTATTTTTATATATATTAAAATTTATTCTTAAAAAGTCAGCATTTTTTGAGTAAAAAAAAGTCGAAAATTCAAGATGGCGGTACCTTTTTGACTATGTTCCTGAAGGGAGAGGGGTTGGAGCTTTTACTATGTTTAATAAGACTATAGCTATTAATTGCGCCTAGTCTTGGTTTTGTGTTTTTTATCTTTTTTAGTTTTGATTTTTTATCTTTAATCAGCCGCCATTTTGAATATTTCAAAATGCTCAAGGATGCCAGAGTGGGATCAACCGAATTTTTAAATTAGAGCCGTTTGGCTACTAAAATCAGCAATACAATTTTCTATAATTATACCTCAAATCCAGGTTAGGCTATATAATATTGCCAATTGCCTGACTAATAGTTCGAAAATACAAAAGTTATTAAATAAATTAAAGAAAAGTAATATAAATAGTGACTTATTGCAATAAAGCCAGCCATTAATAGTGCCGGGTACTATTCTGAATGAATTTATAAATCCAGTCGTTTATTTTCCGTTAATAATGGCGGTACTATTAATTCCGGCTCTTATAATACACAAGGCCTAATTTTGAAAGAAGACAGCTGTTATTATAATGCGAAACTGTCAGAATAGTGCCCGGCACAATTACTGCCTGGCTTTATTGGAAAAGTCCCAAATTTTTTTTTTTTAACAAATGCATAAGATTTGACATGCGTTTTATGTTTGAGAGAAGTCGGTGATTGGGCGGTTAAATAAAAGCCATAAAATTAGAATATCACGTTATAATGATTAATTAGTACATTTAATCATTAGTGCAATTGGCGAACAGAATAACGATGTTACCTAGGAGCGAGCGGAAGACCAACTGACTATTTGTTGGAGTACTACTTTGAGGCTAATGCGCTTGTGCCCAACATATACAGGACTGTCACTTACACAACAATATGCATAATTTTGTTGTCTGAAAGAACCCTGCACTAGAATTAATAAAATAGGGAACATGGGTATCTTGTTAGAGAGGTATTTTAATAACTTTTTTCAAATGCAGTTTTGAATTTAACCAATTCGTTTTATATTTTTTAATACAAATATCTCAAAAACTATTGAGGAAGTAATTAAAGAGCTAAGTGTAAGAGTAGCTATATTCTAAACTTCGCTCTTTGTAGATTTCTTCAGGGATGTGATAGGGGAGGTGGTAAGGAGTAAATTCAACCTTAATATATGCATTATCCAAAAAGAATAGTTTTTAAATTTTTTTGTTGTTCTTTAAAAGGTTTTAAGAGTTTAAAATTTAGTTTGCCGAAAATCTGCTGTAAACAACTTACTAATATAATATCATAACAAAAACATTTCATGTAAAAAAAGCCAAGTACGCGAAAGTGGTATTCCGTAAAAAGAATTGAGATAAAAGTAAAGCCAAGTTCTCCAATACAAATTTCAAAATGAATGGTTTTTACTAGTTTGGAAATGTTTTTTTTAAACTTTGCTATTCCAGCCAAACAAACTTCTTTACGTTCAATTTAGCACTGTGCCTAAGAGTCATTTGCAGCCGTAATAGCCAAGTTTAGAAAAACATTTCCAAACTAGTAAGAACCATTCATTTTAAAATTTGTATTGGAGAACTTGGCTTTACTTTTATCTCAATTCTTTTTACGGAATACCACTTTCGCGTACTTGGCTTTTTTTACATGAAATGTTTTTGTTATGATTTCACTGCTTTTTTAAAGGATTTGGATAATATTTAAGTTTTAAAGTAGTAAAATATGCGTTGTTCAAAACTTTTGCAATGTCTTGTTAAAAACGTTAAGGTTTTTTTATATTTTCCTATGGTTTTATCATAGTTCTTATCAGCCTTCTAAAGCTCAGCTCTCTAGTGTTCCTGGAAGTAGGCAATGTTAATTTTACATATCTATACATTTATAGGGGAGGAAAGTAGATTAAAATTTTGTTGTTTTTAAATTTTTTCCTATGGTTTTATCATTTATTCGCGGTACGGAGCGCCTCATTTGTGTAAATGTATTAAACATACTTTCTTTTTTTAATATTATAAATATAAATTAAAGAAAAAAATTGTTGATATAGCTAATAAATTCCCGCTACGAGGTCCTTTTTTACCACACTGTGACGGCGACAGCCGGCAACGTCACTTGGTAACCTCTATAAACTTAGCATTACCACTTAAGAATTGGATATTCGCAATATATGCATTAATTGTCGTAGTCGTAAATTTGTCGTGAAAGAAAAAAATTTGTCGCGCCACCCGTTTTCCTGAAAAGGGTATGTAATGCTCAACTTAGCATTACCACCCCATGTTCGTGCAACTTTAATTTTAAATTCAAATTTTGCGCCAAATTCCCGTATTCGGAAAACCCACACAATTTCAATTTGATTGGCACAAGCAAAACGCCAGCGCCATCTACGAAAAGTGAATCTGCGCAAAAAAGGCGCAAAAAAGGCGTAACCAAAAAAGATTCGTCTGTCGTATTCTATCGAGATCACCACGCAGCATGGTGATAAATTCTATTAACCAAAAAATCCAATAACATTCTTAGAAAATCAAACTAAACCATTACACAAACAAGTGATTCTAGTGTGGATCGACTGCAACGACTGGGCCAGCGAGAGGAGCTCCTCTGGACGATGGAAACAACTAAAAAGGTGAGTGCCAATCCTCTATATTGTCTTTGTGTGGCTCGGAAAAATTAATATTTTTACATCGTCCTTTTAAGGATTTTTGCACCCAGATTTTATAAAACGACCAGCGCGTTTACAGTCCCGCGGCTCTACAAACCTCAAATCACCAACACCCCAGAAAAAATGAAAATTTTTAAAAACTAATCTATGGAATAATTGTCGAAAATTTGTCGTGAAAGAAAAAAATTTGTCGCGCCACCCGTTTTCCTGAAAAGGGGGTGTACGCTAAGTTGAGTCTCAACTTAGCACTACCACCCCAGAAAAAATGAAAATTTTCAAAAACTAATAAATGCTTTAACTGTCGTAAATTTGTCGTGAAAGAAAAACAATTATCGCGTCATCCGTTTTCCTGCCTATGCTTTGCTTGATCTTTATTTTATTACGTAACAGGATTTGGAGAAAAGTTTGGCAAAGTGTAACAAGGGGTAGGGAGGGCTTCTCGACTTTGTTAGGTAAAAACTTTTGCCTACAATAAAATAAATAAAGCTATACAACTAGTAGGTACTTAGTATTACTAGAAGATGGTGTTTTGTTAGTATGAAACATATTTATATCCGTTCTTTGTAGCAAAATGTCTATGATTGTTAAAAGGACAACATAATATTTCTTGAGAAGTTTGCTTTTTTTCGAAAATTCTAAAGCAACGCAAAATCCTGGCGTTAGCTTGATCATTGAAAACAGCGAGCAATGAATATTTATATTAACACCACAAAGGGTTATATTGAAAAGTAAAAACGGGACGTAATATAATGATTGTTTCAGCAAAAATTTACAATCGCGCGAAAAGGTTCAATATGATCACCTACATCTTCGTAAGTATTGTGAAAAAACCTTAAAGATCACTAAGATTTGGCTGAGAAATCTCAAAATTTCTCACTGCCCGTTTCCGGGAAAACGGATGACGCGACAATTGTTTTTTAGTTTTTGAAAATTTTAATTTTTTCTGGGGTGGTAGTGCTAAGTTGAGACTCAACTTAGCATTATATACCCTTTTTAGGAAAACGGGTGGCGCGACAAATTTTTTTCTTTCACGACAAATTTACGACAATTAATGCAGATAATGCGAATTATAGAGGTCACTTGGTAATAGCCAGGAAAATTTGTAAGATATTTCGTCGTATCAAGACTTTTTGAACATCCTGTTTATGCATTAACGGGTTATCGTTTTTATGTGGTAGGTGGTTTTAGAAAGCTAAAAATTTATTTTTAATTTTTTAGTGCAGTCCACAAAAGCTTGTTTTAAGTAATTTTTAATAAAAAAAATTTACATTATGTATACATTTGGTTTACTTTTCGACAAAATGCATGTACACGCAAAATTTAATTTCATAATTCGGCATTTCTTACGGATTGGTGTAATTTTTAATCATGTTTTTATTAAAAAAGCAATTTCCGTTCTGTGAAATTTTCGTAATAAGAGCTGTTCTAAGAATTTTAGGCGCATTCCATTGGACAAATGAGTGCAGCACAAGTCCACTACTAGTTGAGTGTTTCCATTCCATTGACATGCACTTTTTCGGTTTTCATATTCCATTACCGAACTTTTCAATTCAGTTTTGCACTGAGTGCAGCCTTTTTTTCTACGATCTCTGAAGGCTCGTGGCGCACCGAAAACTTTCCGTCATTTAATTTTAAATTCAAATAACAACTAAGATTGTCTTCACTGCTGAGTAGTAGTCGCGATGAAGATTAAATTAAACAAATTGACACCATTTTAAGGAAGATTTCAACCCAATATCATAATCAATTAAACCCGAATGAATGCCTCAAAGCTATACATTTTTTGATACCAAAGCGAATCACAGGCGCTCCTCCCCAAATATAATATTTATTAAGGTATTTTCCCCTTATTTCTTCAATAAAAAAAATATAGGTAACGTGACTGCTTTAGGGCTCTCGTCTTCTCCATATTCATTCATATTCGTGGTGGGCTACTGATGGCGAATTCTTTTGGGCAAAAAGTGCAGCACTATGGTGCGCCACTAGTGCAATTTTCGTATTTTTTGGGAAAACTAGTGCAATTTTTTTATATCTTTTGAGCAACTGACAAGCCGAGGGTTGCACTCAGTGCACATTTTTCGCTTTCGCCACGGGCTCTCCGAGCTCGTGTTGCACTAGTGAACTTTCATATTTCATTTTTGAAACTGCACTGGGGCAATTTTTTGACAGCACCAAAACACTGTCAGTGGACCACGAGTGGCGCATTAGCTTTATCAAAAGAATTCGCTATGAGAGAATAAGAAACCATTATATTTTCTACCCAAACAAAAACTGTGAGGTTATTGGCTTGCATACAAGTAAGATTTTGAAACTGCACTCTGTGCAAATTTTTCACAGAACTACCAGTGCTGCAATCATTTTCCCAATGGAATACGCCGGAATACGCTGTAAAATTAAATCTCTAGAGTTTCTGCCGCGTCGTAAATATAATTTTGTTAAAGTGGATTATTGCTGATGACGAACACTAAATTGCGAAATTTGGTTTAACGTGTTTTTAATAAAGAGATACTTACCTACCTTATCTTCACCACTTCGGCATTTAGAAAAAAAAACGTAAATGCACGGACGCACAAGGACGGTAACAAAGCGTAGACAAATCTTAATAAATCTAATATATGTCCAACTCATGCTGAGTTTACCCAGCTGCCAAATAAAAAATTTCGAAAATCACGGTGAAGGTCACTCAGCCACGACGCCAGAGTTTTTGGTTGGGGGGGGGGGGGCAGGAATGGCCAAAAATATTTAAGCAGGGGCACTTATTTTACATTAATGCTTCGGATTTGAAGGGGCGCAACAAGCCGGGCCATATTTTGGGGGAGGGGGGAGGGCTTGAGACCCAGGCTTAAAAATAATAACCAATTTTGGGAAAAAAATTGCAACACAAAAAAGTTTGTAGACCAACCAAAAAAAAATTACGGCGCGGTGGCGTAAGCTAAAATTGTACAAAATGTGTACTTTTTAAAAAAATTGACGTCACTAAACGAAAAAATATAGATACAGAGAAAAAAAAATGTTTTCAGTCAATGCAAATTGCTTTGATCCAAGAAAAAATCTGCTTTCCTATGCACGAAGACGATATTTTCTTAACAAAAAAAAAACTATTCTATTGAACTGCTGGTTTCCGTTGAAAATAAAGTTGCCTTTATACAAGAAAATTGATTTGTTTTAAATGGAAGCGGCAACCTTCTTGTTTTCTAGTATTATATACCAAGACATAATTAAAAAATATATCTTGGTTTAAAACAATGGGTTTGCGATAACATCTGGCACCAAAAACATTGTTATCTTGTTTTTTTTTTAAACAATTAAATGCATCGAGTCAAAAGGATTTTAATGTCTCAAGGCAAGACGAAAAAGAAAGAATCTTTTGATTCAAAAAACTTTTAGATACATCTTTTTTATTTCAAAATAATTATTTGTTTAAAATAAAAATCATTTTCGGAATTCCATTGTCCATTTTTTTTAAACATGCACTCACTTTTTTTTAGCAAGGCGAGGAAGCCAAGATATAGACATGTTTATGTTCCCATAACGTAGGGAATGTAAATATGTCATGACGACACCGCCTTGTTAAACTTATTGGAATAAAACCTGACTTTATTTTGACACATTTACACAGAAAACTAACAGCTGACCTCTCAAAATTTACATACCAAAGCCAAATTTAAAAGACGCTAACTTTTATTTATTAAATACCGACACTAATAAATCCGGTTTTTAAATACACAAAGACCGAATTTTGAAGTAGAGCAGCTGCTTTCTATATGTAAATCTGTCACTATAGGGTCGATTTTAAAATAAGGTCAGGTTTTATTCCAATAAGTCTCTATTATCTTTAGGAAAAGTACGTATTAAGAAAATAGCCGACATTGACACGCGTTCGCCGCAAGCTCAAAATACGAAATGCCGAAATGTCTAAAATTTAAATTTATTGCTTTCACTGAAGAAAATATTGATCACTTGTCTTGTTTTAAAAACTTAATGCGCCTGTATTCTTTATCAGTATTATTATTATATTAAATCGAGAATAAGTCCCAGATTTTCTTTTTGTTTTGAGAATTTTCTATTTACATTTTCTTAGGTTAAAATAAATTAATTTTCCATTGGAATAAATCGCCATTTTCGTTTTGAGATACCGGATATTTTGAGTTAAAAAATTAAAAGTCTTTATAGGCAAAGTAAAGCTTTTTTCGTGTTGGGAAGATATCAGAAAGACATTTTATATCTTGCTTTAAAACCACTTTTTCTTCGCTAAAGGCAGTTTGTTTTAAACCAAAACAATTTACCAAGATATTTTTTTCCCAAAACAAGCGGTTTGCTTAGATGACAAGAAAACATTTTGTTCGGAGTCTTTTGCTTTTGGGTCAAGATAATTTTTTCAAGAAAACTACTTTTCTTAACTGAAGAACTCCTTTTTTTCTGTGTAGACAAATTTTTTTAAAAATTGTAAATGTAGTCACGAAAAAAATGTCGCCGTAGGTAAAAATTTTGGCGCAACAGAAAAACGAAACAAAATGAAGCTGCAAGTAAAAATTTTATTCTTGCTGCATTTATGAATTTCGTATGTATGGATAAATGACTCATAAACACATACAACTGTTCTGCCATATTAATAAAATTTGTAAAAACACTAAACTTATTTAGAGCAGTCCACGACCGCCAAATTTAGAACATAATTGTAGCAGTCAAATCATTATTATTTTTTAGTGTTGGACGGTTGGTATATCTTAAACACTTTTGTTTCCGGGTACAGGCACGCATGGAGACATCCACACATCTAAAGCCTTGTTCCGTCGTGTTTTAACTTGTTTTATCCAACTAAAGTATTCTGAGCTAAGTGAATTTAAAAACCGGTTTTTACGAAGGACGCAACTAAATTGCCGGGGGGGCGGGCCCCCTCTGGCCTCCCCTGGTGTTGCAACTGTATGCCAACAGCTTCCAACAATACTGGATGAATATACCAGAACTGGCTCACTCTAAGGAGTTCATTAAAGGACCCTGTCAGAAGAGAGCCAGGAATATCATTGGACTTACCAGACAGGAGATCCGTATAGTGATTGGACTTTTTACGGGTCACTGTCGACTAAGAGTACCCATGTACAGAATGGGAATAACAGCAGAGACCGAATGTAGACTCTGTATGGAGGATGACGAAACAGTTAGACATATGTACTGTGCGAATGTCCGGCTATTGCACGTTTACGTCAAAACACCTTCGGTAAACCTCAGATTGATTCAGAAGATCTGAACAGTGTCTCACCCAAACTGATAGCTAACCTTTTTGGAGGATTAGGCATACAGTGGTGAGAAACCACTCAAAAGTGAGCCACAATAGACCCACTAGTGGTCGCAGTGGAATAAGGGGTGCAAGGCCCACTCATATATGAATCATCAACTGTATGCCATATACAGCCAGGGTCATACCGTATTAAATTACGTATTGTGCAATTACTTGTTGTATTTGTGTCGCTCAGAAATCTTTTAACACACTATTGGGGAGGGGGGGTTCGGTTCATTGATCCCCCAGGTGCAGCCGTGTATACAGTAGCAATGAAATTGGTAATTTATCATTTTCCCTGTTATTTGTCAATTTTTTGTCATTTATGGTTTTTACATCACGTATTTTGAAAGTTTTCTGATGTACTACCAAAGCGTATTAACACCATTAATAGAAAATGACTGCTTACAAGCGTTATGGCATATTAGATTCAAATGAACCTCAGCGCGGCTATTTAACGTTGTCGAAATCAAGGTTAATATTTATTTTTGATTTAAGTTTAAGAAAATTCTTTATATTTTGGAACTTTTGGAGTTAACGTAGCTGCTTAAGCCGATCACACACAAAAAAACATAACGCGTAAGAAGTTCAACCTTATGGACTTTTCTTACGTAAATCCAATATGGCCGCTGCTATTCGATCGCTGATTGGTTGAAAGCCCGCTATGCGCCATGCTACGGATTACGTAAATTGTGTGTGTGAAGGCCTTTACTTGGCATTTTTTAAAACAAAAGGTATTTACCCTAAGCTAACTGATAATGGGAGTTTTTAAGCTTAGAAAAGAGATGGCGCTGAGAGCGTGGCACCCATTATCAGTAGCCTTAATTTATACGTTAGGGTTCATTTGAAATTCATCATGCAGGCATGCCTGTAGATAGCGGTAATTTTCAGAGGCTCTTTCCCAGTACAGATGTGCCCGTCCACTTTCGAATAAAATAAAAAAAATTGGAAAGGTTATGTCAGACTTTTATTTTTATTTCTTCTGTACCGCGAATGGGGGTTTCATAAGGCCTTAGATTTTTTTACATATTTTCCACATATTTCATGAAAAAACACAACAAATAGCTTAAAATTCGATATCATGAGGCTTTGGGTCCCCCCAAGAGGCCTTGCCCCCCCAGACATATTCCTGGGTGCGCCACTGAAGCAAGCTTTCCTGCTCTATGATGAGTGTCCTTAGGTTTTCCAGAAAGTGAACTTTTTTATTTAGTTTTATTTTGTTTTCAGCTGTGTATACTCAGCATAAAAGGAATACCCTGCCAATATATGGACACCTAAGCTCACACGATGCTACCCCCACCTTTTTTTTGGCTCTTGTCCCGTGATTTTTATTTATTTTTAAGAGGGACCATCTAGAGCCAAAATCCAACCTAGGTATCAAATTGTATCAAAATTGGGCAAGCACTTTTTGAGTTATGAGTATTGGTCGTTACAGACAGACTGGCTGTTCAAAAAATTGTACTTCTACCGCCTACCGTGTTTAACCCCATCGAAATGCATGTTTTAGTGCGCGGCAATACAGTAAAATTGAGTTCCACTAGTTTTCAAATGTCTGGTATATTTAATCCTAGAAATAATAAAGAATTTTAAACATACTGTTCACTTTGGAATACACTTAGGGTCCCGCAGGATTATAAAACTTTAATCCCGGCCGTTTATTGTTAGGATAAGTAGTAAGTGGGGCCTTAAATACAATTTATTTAATTGGAAAACATGGATTAGTAATCCACCACTTTCACAAATCCCCTCGTAAAGAAAAACAGGTTTCGCTTACTATTCAATTGAATCCCATTATCAAAATTTTCCAGCCATTTGTTTTGCTGCTGCCGTATCGGCCGATGTTCAATTCAAAACAGCTTTTGCTGGTTGTCATGGAAACCGTCCCTTGAAACTTAAATTCGTTCACCTTTCTTTATCGAGTTAAATATGCTGGAAAGGCAGAGAAAGTCATAAGAGTAGGTTTCCCCAACGGAAGCGAATACGAATTGGGCAAAATACTCACAACTGAATTCTGGGTCACCTTTATTTCATGGCGTCGTTGTCGCGACATATAGGTAAGATAGAAAGAAAAACTTTTTCTCAGAGCAACCGATAGTGAGGAACTTCCAGAGCGATCTCCACAAGCACTTGAGAAATGATAGAGGAATCAGTTTAACTTAAGCTTCTTCAAACATCGGAAGGGAGCGTGGAGAAGTGATTAGTGTAAAACTAAAAGGTAAGCTAATTCTTTAAGGGATTTTATGTTAATTGGTTTTATTTCTTCTGTAGTTTTCTAATTTTTTTGTTATGTTTAATTTAATTTATTTTATTAATGCTTGTCTTTGTTATAGATTAGAAAGGATAAAGCGTTGCGACAGCAAAAATTAATTTGTTATTTTTTCATTAAATTATTGCCTTCGTAGGTGGGTGACAAACCACATCAAACAAAGCCATACTTCAGTCCCTAATAATATTCTTATATATATTTTTAAAGAAACATTGTGGGTTTTGTAGTAAAAATAAATAAATAAAAAACGCCGCAAGTGAAATTTATTCACAAAATATTAAAATACACATCTGAAAAATAACTTAATATTTTAAAAATTGGTTTAAAATAACACTGAACTTGCAAATTTGACAAATAATATCAGGTATTTTAGGTGTTACAGAAGGGATATCAACGTTACTGATGGGACAAAAATTAAAAAACACAATTTATAGCACAACACGAAGGTTATAAATTACAAGTTTTAAAAAAATATTTTTATCTAACCATTAACTTCATAAATAAAGCTTTAAGTCAGCCATATGGGTAGCTGAGGGTTCCAATCTTGAAAATACAGATATCTGGTAAGATGTGTTACACTGATGCAATATTTCTTGGGAGCTGCCAAATCGTGGCTGGAATTTGTTATAAACCAGCTCAGTCATTACAGTATTTTAGCTTGAGGGGTTATTAAAGTTTTATGATTTTTTAAAGGTTTTTTAAACAATAATTATTAGTTATTATAAGTATGAAGTTAAAAAACCGTAGCTGTGTATATAGCTGCTTCATGCAGACTTTTTGGTCAGTATTAGGTTCCCACAGAACTTTTTTTTACCAATGGCGCACCCAGAAAATATGTTGAGGAGGCAACATAGGTTCTGGCTAAGAACAAAATTGTTGTCACATCAAAATATTTTTGTTTCATAATTTTCTATCAAAATTTAAGACTCTGGAAGGGGCCTGACCTGATGCCACACCCCTAGATGCGCCACTGGTTTTGACATGGCTTTTATTAATGTTAAACGTCAATATTCGTTAAAATCTCAATTTTTTATTTCTAGAAAATATGTCAAAAATTAAAGCTCTAATCTTTTTATTTTTACTAACTAAAATACTTCAAAGGCATTTGCATGAAATTACAAAAATAGATAATGGTCGAAAATAAAATGGCAGATTATAAATACAACTACAGTAAACTCCGGATATAGTAAACTCGAAGATTGCACGGAAACTGGTTCGCTATATCCGAGGTTTACTATAAGAAAACATATAGACTATTGTATATCTAAGTAAAAAATTTTTTGGGTATTTTGAACGGGGTTTGCTATAAGCGAGTGTTCATTATAAAAGTCCCGATCTGTAACACAGGAATAATATCTGTGTTTCCGACCGGGACAGTCCGTGTTACATATTCCTGAGCCAAATTTTTGGCGCAATTTTTTTTCAGTTTTTAAAATTTTAACGTTTTGGTTTGGGAAATTGTTGCTTTTATTACTTTAATCAAGTTATACGTAAGATAATCACGTTACCATAAATCTATAAAAATTTATTTTTCACACATCACGATTTATTATCAATAATTTAAAAACTTTCTGACATTGTCGCGGTACTAAAGCTCTAAGTTACCACGTGGAATGAGTTTTCTTTGAGGAAAAATTGGCTGTTACCGCCGAGGACAGTTTACTTGTGACAAGTAATTTTATTTTTTATTGGGTAAAATATACGTATATGTTTACAAATCTACAAACTTCAAATTTTTTCTTTTAGTTATTAGCCTCATTACCTTAAAGACAATAGGGACTTATTGGAATACAACCTGACTTTATTTTAAAGTCGACTTTATTCTGACACATTTACACAGAAAACAGCTGACCTCAATTGACACACCAAAGCCAAACTTAAAAATAAACTCGCTAACTTTCATTTAATAAATACCGACACTAATAAATCCGGTTGTTAAAAACACAAAGGCCGAATTTTGAAGGAAAACAGCTGCTTTTTATATGTAAATCTGTCACCATACGGTTTTAAAATAAGGTCAGGTTTTATTCCAATAAGTGTATAATATTTGAATTTAAAACTTCACAAACTTCTAGTGACACGTTACATACGGAACATTTTCATGATTAAAAAAAATTTTTTGTTGCTTTCTACTAATATAATAACTAGCGACTTCTTCATAATAAAAAGCTTTAATAAATATTTTTTTTAGTCTGTGACAGCCAAAGCTAGGTTGTGTTCCAAAAAAAGTGCCGTTTGAGGTTTTCACCGTTAATCATCTTCTAAAAAACGAGGCTCATAAGTGTGAGTCAGTTCCTCGAAAAATACAACAACCTCGAATTTGAGACACCCTGTACGCGTAGAACTCCACACTGACCGGCACCGTAGTTAGAAATATGAAAACATTGTAAAATATATGTTCTTTTGTTTAACTTTAACTGGCATATTAATCTTGTGATAGGATAAAGCCGAAGATGCATGAAATACATACATCTTTGGAAAGCTCTAATTATTATATTAATTCCCTTGACTGTCTTTTTTGAACTACCTACTAGTGCAGGCGCTGTAGGTAGTTGAGTATGCAAAATATGAGGACCACAGTTTGATACAATATAAAAATAAAATTATATTAGTTTGTTAAATTTTTGCTGCGAAAACCCCCAAATACCCCCAGACCCATCAAAACCTTTGATTTTAAGGATTTCTTGAAATTTGCTCAAAAACTAAGCTTCTTAGGGAAAAAAATGTAATTACCTTTATTATAGACCATAAAATTTCCTCAACGATGTATTAGTCAGTGGGGTATGACCAATGACAAAAATGTTTATTACATGTTTTACACGATTTTCTTGAAAACTAAGCTCTTAATCAAAAATAATTATGTCTCATAATCGATTGTAGACAATGAAATTTTCTTTTAAACGATATATAACAAGGCAATTTGTTTTATTTAGACCATTTCGTGTTGTCCGTAAATTACATCAATTTTGAAAAATCACTAAACATACCAATTTTTCTCAAAAAGTAAGCTTTTTAGGAAAAAAAATATTTTTTACTTTATTGTAGAAAATGAAATTGCCTTTTTACCAATTTATAAGTTAGTGCGGTCAGACTAATACCAAACTTTCAAGCGGCTTCCGTTTATTGAGAAAACGTAACAAAAATTTAAAAACCACATGTTTGTCACAGGTTTTACCCGATTATCTTAAAAACCAAGCCCTCTATCAAAAATTGTGCCTAATAGTCGATTGTTGATAATGATTTTTTTTTCAAATGCTGTATCACAAAGTAATATTTATCTTCAAATTAAAACTTCACAGGCGTCCGTATATAAAATCAGTTTTTACAAATCACCAAACAAATTAATTTTGTTACAGGTTTTGTACAATTTGCTCAGAAACTAAGCGCAAATATGATCTAAACTTTATTGTAGGAAATAAAATTCCCTTTTTAACGATATACAGCGAGGTTTGGTTAATGACAAACTCTCCAGCGACGTTTGTAAATAAGGTTCATATAAAACGAAAAAACTAAAAACATTTTTTTCACAGGTTTTACCCCATTTTCCAAAAAAAACCAAGCTCTTTATAAGAAATTTGCCCTATAGCTGATTGTAGAAGAAAATAAAATTTTCTTTTAAATGATGTATAACACGGTAAGATTAGTTTCATTTTTAAAACTTCAGGGCATCCTAAAATAAAATAAATTTTTAGAAATTACCAAATGAAGCAGCACACTACAGCCGCCACTTGCCTTGATAGTCTTCGAACCCCTCGAACCTCCTCACCCCCCCCCTTACCCCCCCTCCATAAAAGAAAAAAGATGAAACTTCTCCTGAAAAAGGATTCTAGGTACGGCTCTACTCACCTTTTCTCCACATCCTGCGCCATAGTTTTGTAGGTACGGTAAGATGGGTGAAGGAGGGGCGATGGCTTACTATCGCCACTCATTCAAATTTTGAGGATCTTAAAAAAATCGAACAAAAATTAATTTGTTTGGTGATTTTTAAACATTGATTTAATTTACGGACGTTATAGATCATTTTTTAAAAGGAAATGTTATTTTCTACCATCAAGTTTAAGGGAGATTTTTTAGAAAGATTTTGGTTTTTAGGAAAATCGGGTGAAACATTATGACAAAAATATTTTTATTTATTTATTTTTTAAATGATCCCCTTTAATTAAACCCTACTGACTTATACATTGTTAAAAAGGAAATTTTATTTTCTACAGTAAAGTGTAAAACACTAAATTTAAATTAGGTTTAGTTTCTGAGAAAATTGGATAAAACCTGTAACAAAATTAATTGATTTTATTTACGGACGCCTGTGAAGTTTTAAGCTGAAGATAAAATTTTGCTCTATGGTACAGCGTTTAAAAGAAAATTTCATTATCTATAATGGACTATAAAGCACAATTTTTGGAAGAGGGCTTGGTTTTTAAGATAATCGGGTAAAACATGTGACAAACATGTAGTTTTTTAATTATTTTACATTTTCTCAAAATATGGACGCCGCTGGAGAGTTAATTTAATTTTATACAATCAAGTGTAAAATATGTTTTTCCTAAAAAGCTTAGTTTTGGAGAAAATTGGATAAAACTTGTAAAAAAATTGATATTGATTATACATCATTTAAAGGGAAATTTCATTGCCTACAATCTACTATAGAACACAATTTTTTGCTTGGGTTTTAAGAAAATCGGGTAAAACATGTAATAAACAATTTATTTTTTTAATTTTTTTACATTATGTCAATAAACGGACGCCGGCGCCGCTGCAGAGTTTATCATTGGGCGTACCCCATTGACTTTGAGGAAATTTTATTGTCTACAATAAAGGCACTTATATAGTTTTCCCTAAGAAGCTTAGTTTTTTGAGAAAATTTAAAGAAAACCTAAAAATTTCAGGTTTTGGGGGTCTGGGGGATTTTTGGGAGTATTTGCAGCTAAAATTTAAAAAACTAATATAATTTTATTTTTGGGTTAGATTTTACACATTTTTAATGCTTTTCTGTGTCATTGTGGCTTTACGGCATCAACTTAGTTAAATTTTAAGAAATTCGAACACGACGATAAGAGGAGGGGGGATAAAAAAAATTGGACCAAAAACTGGCTTGGCAACATCCAGATCGTTAAACTGTGACCTATTGTCAGCTAGAATCCATTGTCAAACTGCGGTCATCATATTATGCATACTCAATTATCTACAGCGCCTACACTATACAGCTTGATTCTTAATTTTGTTTTTATTAGTGACACCATTAATAAAGTAACGCCTTCATTTGATGTTTAATTTTTAAATTTTTTGTTAAGCTTTTGTGTTTGTACATCAAAATACCTATTTACTTGTCTATGATCAGCTATAACGTGAGTTAGATAACTTTATCTACCAGTTTATTTATTAGTTAGTTGTTAGTGCTAATTTTGTAAATAACCTTATCGTAGAAAAATAAAAATAATATACCTATTTAACGTCCTGGCATGAGCATTTTGCTAATTTAGTGCTTTATTCATAACTGTAGTTGTAAAAAACATTTTTTAAACTATTTTTTGGATACCTGCTGTGAATATTAAATTATAATAAAAATTTGCACTTGTAGAACACCTATTTACTTTTTTTATGTTTTAGCAAGTCAATTTAAAATCACAGACATCATAAACTAAGAAAAATGGCTTTAGAATACTGTCGGATAACTGAAAACTCCATTTCCGATGTGATTAATCACTTGAGGTAAGATATCACAAATCCGATAACACTACTTGTTTTGGTTGACAAGATGGTATTTGTGGCAAAAAAGCGGCACTGGATTCTTGTGATTTGAAATTTACTGTTAATTTGTCCAATATTCGGTTAAAAGTGTAAGGTAGGTAGACTATTACCTACCTTACACTTTTAACCGAATATTGGAGTATTTTCACCATTCATTATTACATATACTATACATATACTGTCTGTAAACTAAAATATTGATCCATGATGATTCTAATACCTTTCTAGCCCATTAGCAAATTTATTTTGAAAAAATGTGTTGTTTTGCAGCAATTGAGCATAATATGTTATTTTATTTTTTCATATAATATAACTTTTTGTATATTATTGATGTTGTTTTAATATACCTCAAATTTACCTCGGCTAGGAAGAGCTATTTAGGGTCGTGAGGTTCCTTTAAGAAAAATATTGTCAATTTTCTATTTTTGAAATGATATAAACCTCTATTTACTTTGACAGAATTAAGAACAATGGTGACAGGAACGAAATAAAAGATCAGGATTACTTTTTGTTTACAACCCTCAACATTTATTTTGTTTCAGAAAGAAAAACAAAAAAAAACAAATGATCAAATATAAACAAGAAAAAAATATTAATTTTTTGTTGAATCTCAGTTTCTTAAAAAGGTAGTAAAAAAAATGATATTAATAAAATTATAGATTTTACTGTTCAAATATAACTTAAAAGAGACATACTTCCTTCTTAGAACCTTGTTTCTTTGGATGTACAATAGTGAAAAAAAAATATTTACATATGTTGTAATAGTTTTGTCGAGAATTGAGGTTAGAAAAAAAAATAACATAATATCAAAACAATCTTAACCCAGGAAATGTTAGATTCAGTATACTTGAAGTAATCTTTAAAATACAACTATGGTTTCATTCATTTTCCATGGATAAAAACAAAAAAAACTTTATTTTCTAATCAGCTCCATCAAAACACCCTATATAAATATTCCAAAATTTCATCAAAATTTGTACATACTGTACAGTAATTCTGTAGAATTACCAAATAAAACCTTAGTCTATTCACACCAAGTTATTTATCTTTTCTGGACGCAAATCATCACCTAAGTTTATAAAAAAAAACAAAAATGTGTATTTTGGTTATAAAAAAAAAACTATATGTAAAAAACAGCTATCGGCAATAGCTATATAAAATTTAGCTGTATTAACCTGTCTAACTCTATTTCAACCAAAGGTGCTTATGAAAACCATAACCTTAAATTTAACCATCTGGTCATGTCGTAGTGACTATTGTTAATTGGTACCAAGCTATCCAAAAAAGAAATGAGCGAGATACAGTATTAACTACTAGCTTAAAATCATAATCTGAATTCTAGAAATCCCATGTAGGCACAACATTGTGAACCTATTATAAATAAACTATAACCAAAATACCATATGGGTAGTGGCACCAGTAATTGTCATAATTAGAGCACCTCTGACATTTATATGCAATTGTGAAAGAATGGAATTGTTTAAAAAAAATTATTTTTATATCAATAGGACATTTGATGTTTATATTATACATCATATGTATTTTTTTATTAAAAAATAGCCTTCTTTTTTATATTAAGCTTTTGTTTTCTTAATGTCGTATCCAACCAATAATTGTCACAGCCTTTTTTTTAATTCGCCAGTAATTGTCACAAACTTCTCCAATAGTTGTCAGTTGAAACTTAAATCTAAATTAAATTTTTAAAGGAAGAAAAAATAAAAATTATTTTTTAATTAATAAAACTTTAATGCTTAAAAACCTATAAATTAACATTTCTCTTGTTCCGGTTAATTAAAAATACAACTTTTTAAATATTAAAGGTACCTACTTTAAACTTGTAAATTAACATTTTTTTCTTTTGTTTAACATAAGATACAATTTTTTTTTTAATAATAAAACTGTATTAGGTATTTTGAACTTTTGAATAAACTACCTACCTAACATTTTAATTTTCAAAGAAAAAAATAAAATGTCTCTTATAATAGTAAAACTATACCTATTATTTTAAACATTTTTTTGTTTTGTTACACGGTACAATGATTTTATTTTTTTTAACACAGTATTGTCTATGTATGGTTCATTGCCAAATAATTTATTAGGCCCATAAAAAAGACGGTTCTTTTCAACCCAATCATCATCTTGCTTCTTTGGCAAAACAAAATTATTTTCTGTGACTTCAGTAAGGAACTACAAAGACTTTATCATTAGCCATCTTTAAAACTCTACCAATAAAAAACTGTTCTTGATAAAACACGGCATAATATTTTTCCAAAGTTGGTTCCAATAACTTCCCAGTCGGTTCATAATTTTCTTGGTCTGAATCTGAAAATGCTTCCAATTCATCTGATGTTTCAGCATAAGAAATTTCCTCAAAAACTTCTTCAGAATTTCCAGAATCAGAACTTCTTTTTCTTTTTTTGTTTTTTTGTATTTGTTTTTCCTCCTTTTCTTTTATTTTTTGAAGCTTTCTTAACTCTCTTTCCTTTTTTCTTTCTTCTTTTTCCTGTTCTTTAGCTTTTTTCTCATTTTCTTTTTGGTTAAAATATTTTTTCCACTCTTTTGATGTTACCACAGAGGGAACCTTTTCTTTAACCCTTCTTACTTTATTTTTGTTATCTGCTTCAGGCCAATATAAAGCCTTGTGAAAGGGTGATCCAACACTACTGGAACTGGAAGCTTCAGATGGAAATTTCCTGAGCAATCTATTTGAGTGTGGAGGTGTAGCCATGGAAGAGGTACCTGGGATCCTTTGTAGTGGTGCTTCCTTATATTCAAGAGTTTTTTCTTTAATGTTTGTATGTACTGTTATTTCTGGCTCATAAATATTTGTATCTTTACCTGATTGCGTAGCATCAGTTTCTTGTCGGTTCTTTAGTTTTTCATTTTTATCCAAGATCTGTTTTTTAGTCTCTTTATTTTCATTTAAAATTGATTCTTGTCTATTTTCCTTTTCATTTTCACTAGGTTTTCCTTTGTTTGTTTCCTGAAACATGTCATCGTCATCGTAAGGTAGCGTACCTGTATTTTTATTGTTAACGGTTTAAACTAATTTTTAAGTATTTGTAACTCGTTCTAATTCAAGTCAAAGTAATAAAGTTGTGTTATAGTGTTTTTTAGTAATTAGGTGTACGTGTTATTTAAACCTGAAAACTCAAAGTTATCGAGTTAAAAGATATTGAATAGGGTTAACCTAACTTTTTTTGCTTTCGCGGTCAAGCCGGATAAACCATAAACAACAATAAACGGCTGGTTGTGACATATATTTAGAACTCGAGTTTTATTAAATTTGTTTTTTTTTAACATTTGTTGTAAAAAATATTACTATTATTCATTCAAAGTGAGGAGTAATAGTGGGTGTACTAAAATAATGAGTTTTTTTTCAATAACCTGATTATTAGTATGTACATATTATAAAATTCAAAATGGCACCAACTACTAGACTGAATGCCCTCAAAGCCTTAGCAGCTAAAATTTCAAAACCCTGAAACGCTGACGAGTCCAAAAGCGCTAAGAAATAGCTATATTGAAATTGTTTCTCCTCCCATGTACAGGGTGTCCCAAATTGGGCACTTTTAGGGGGTTTAAGGTACTTCTAGGGGAGATAGAAAAAAACTGACCACGCATTGCGAGGCTCAAATTTCAAGAGAAGACTTATAGTGTCTTTGAGCTACGGGGGATTTTCGAAAAGTCTGCATTTTGGAAGGGGATCTATAACTTCGTTATTAGTGGAAATTTTGATTTAAAGTAAATTGCAATTTTATAGACTTTGTCACGAGGAATTCATCCACCAAATTAGATTTTAACTGTCACTTTTAGTTTTTGAGATATGACATAAAGTTGCATTTTTTCTTATGGAATGGCTTATATTTTAATTGATTTTCGAATTCGTCATTGAATTCTTTTCAAAATTATGTATCATATGTCATACTTTGATTGAGCGGTTTAGGAGATATTCAGCTTTTTCACTTATTTCTAGTGCGCTTTGATTTCCTGCTGAGTCAGGTCAAGGCACTCCAGTATTTTTATTATTTTACACAGTCGAAAATATAGTAAGCCTGGTGGAAAAATTATAATTTAGCTGACGGCCCTCAAAGCCTAGATATAAAAAGAAACAAAAATTACATGCAGACTCAATAGAAATTCGATATTATTAAAAATTATCAATAATCATTGCGTCATAGATCAACAGAAAAAATAACAAACAACCTACTATATAACTATAGTAACTTAAGCTTATACTAAATAACCTTGATAAATACTAATTTATATATCATATTCATACTATTTTACAAGATATGTCTAAAATGGCGCCCGTTTTGCCTTAAGCACAGACGGCACCGCTTTTTAGTAGATCTAGCCGCATTAATTATTTCAAAATTTTGAATGGATTCGAACGAATTAAGAAGATTATTTTCCAAATCTTGACGATCTTCAGCAGGATGTCTAAACGTCATGTCTGTGATTTTTCCCCATAAATAGAAATCACACAAGGTGTCTGGAGACCTTGCTGGCCATCGCATTGGGCCTCTTAATCCAATCCACTGGTTGTGAAAGTTATTATTCAAATAGTTGGTAATAATTCCAGCCGTATGCGGTGGTGCGCCATCTTGTTGGAAGTGCACTGCATATTCTCTACTAGTGGCAAGTTTTCGATGTATGGCTCAACCACATCTTGTAAAATGTTTTCTAAATACCGCTTCTTGATTTAAATTTTCATTATATATATAGGGGCCAACTATACGTCCTCGATGAACTCCAGCCCAAAGATTAAAGCCATAGCGACCCTGGTTGACAAATTCAACAGTTTTCTAGGGATTTTGTTGGGCCCAAGTTTATTTGTTATATCTATTAAATATACCGTTACTTGTGACTCTTGCCTCATCTGTAAACATCACATCAATGGGAAAGTTTAAATCTTCCTCGCATTTGTCAATAAACCAATTAGAAAAGTTCATTCTAGGCTGGTAGTCCCGGTCATAAAGCTTATGAACCTTTCTTGTGCTATAAGGCTTATAATTAGTCCGTTTAAGTGTTCGGTGGATTGAAGTTCTCGGTATGCCTGTGGCAGCTTCTAATTGTCTCAATGATCGCGAATTATTTTGTTCTAACTCGCCAATAATGCCTATCTCCTCTAACTCACGGTCCCTCCTAACGTCATATATTTTGGCCCGCGGTTTTGAAAAAGAGCCATACTGAACAAGGTTCCTTTTCAACTTTGGAAATATATCCATATAAGGTTGTCTTCGTTCGGGATACCTTTGAAGATATAAGTTTCCAGCGTCCGTGTCGATTATCATTACTTTCCCAGTAACATTTTAACATGTCATAATTTTCATCGTTTCGATACATAATTCAAAATAAAATTAAAAACGCTTTTGTGCAAAATAATTTCATATCAAAGCGTAATGTCAAATTGTTTAAACAATTGAAAACAAGACAAAACGCCAAAACGCAAGGCCAACTTGATTTGCATAGTATAAAGCAACAAAACTGTGCATTGAAGTAGAATTTGACCGCAAGGCTTTCATGTCAATGGCGCATGACGTCATTCAACGCACACTAGACAAAAATAAAAAACTTGAATTATTTCCGAAACCGCTCAATCAAACTATGACATATGATACATCATTTTGAAAATAATTCAATGACGAATTCGAAAATTAATTAAAATGTAGGCCATTCCATAAGAAAAAATGCAACTTTATGTCATATCTCAAAAACTAAAAGTGACAGTTAAAATTTAATTTGGTGGGTGAATTCCCCGTGACAAAGTCTATAAAATTGCAATTTACTCTAAATCGAAATTTCTACTAATGACGAAGTTATAGACCCCCTTTCAAAATGCACACTTTTCAAAAAGCCCCCGTAGCTCATGTCATGTCAAAATGCGGTTTTCACTATAAGTCTTCTCTTGAAATTTGAGCCTCGCAATGCGTGGTCAGTTTTTCTCTGTCTCGCCTAGAAGTACCTTAAACCCCCTAAAAGTGCCCAATTTGGGACACCCTGTACTCCAAAATAACTAACGAGGAGGATAAACTTAGAAGTCCAAATTTTATTGTGATGGATCTCAGAAACAAGCTCGCGGACAGAACTACTGAGGTCAATGATCTACGACTAAGAAATAAGGCTTTGACGAAGGCTCTTGAAGGTCTTGAGAGTGACCTAAAAACTTACAAACTAAAAATTGATCGACTTACATCACAAACACAGGCAGTCACTCTTGAATCGAAAAGCATTCAAACATGCTCATCTGGAGTTACCGAAATAGTTGGTGAATGTCAAAATGGTGAGGTAAAGCAAAGCGTTCCTGGGCTACCAATGTTTAAAATTACTAAAAAAAAAAACACAAAGAAATTTAGACAAAAGTGTAAGAAAATCAGCTTAGAATTGGAGCAACTTCAAAAAGAAAAGGAACAGTGGAAGAAATACATCACTAAAACCAATAAAGAAAAAAAGGAAGCAAACGCCTACCAAGAAGATCTAGCAAGTGCAATCGAAACAATGATATTTGAAAGAGGCGGCCTTAAAAAAGATTGCAAAACTTAAAAACGACTTGATGGATATGCGTGAGTCGATAATAGAAACTTCATTTTTAGATCAAACAAAAGCCATCACATCGCAACTGGTAGTGCATGCGGATGTACATACCAACGAAGTAAGTAGTAACGTGAATCAGGTTACAAAAAAGGTTCTTGGGATGAACCAAATTTTATTACTAGGTGATAGTTTAATAAACAATTTTTCTAAAAAACTCACCAGCTGTTTCAAAAATGATTTTAATATTCTCACAGTAGCTAAAAATAATGCAGATATAAATGGGATATGCAGCGAACTGAGTGCATTCACAAAAAACTTTAATAAAAGGGACTATGTGATTATATTTGGAGGTTTAATGAATGTACAGAAAAATATTAGTGTGGACAGAACCTTTTTAGCTAAGTTGAAGCATATTAGCTCAAAGACCAACTTGATCTTTTTGTCTCTACCTCTCTGGAAAAATAATTTCCATCTCAATAAATTCATTGACAACTTCAATATCGCGGTTCATGATGAAATTAAGAACAATCAATCAATGGCCAGTTTTGTTAACGTAAATTCCTTTCTCAACTCATCATGTTTAATTTTTTTTGAGAATCACATAACTTTAAAAAATAAGGGAAAGAATCTTGTTTTAGGACAGTTAAAAAAATTTATCAAGTCTACGCCAAATACAGTAGTAGTACAACAAAACTGGGATGACATTTTATTAGATCATAGCAACCTTGAGAGCAACATACATCCTTATCAAACATGCACTCAGAAAAAAACATAGACAGCAACAATTTTTTATGTCAACATCCCCTATCAATAATACAAGATTAATATCCGTATCGGCTCTACCAGGTGCCAATTCAGCCAAATGGTCTCTTTTGCACTATAATATTCAGGGCCTTTCAAGGAAAATAAATCTAGTTGAAATGTTAAATACGAACTTTAAACCATCTTTTCTTTGTCTTTCTGAACATTGGTATAACAAGGAAGAACTGGAATCCCTGAATATATACGGTTACTCACGGTTGTCCGGTTTTGGTAGATCCAGTCATATAAGAGGCGGTGTTGTTGCTTTTGTAGAGTCAAGTCTGTTGACTAAGTGTAAACCCATCAATTTTGTTGAAACTTTTACAAAAGAGTTAATAATGGAGTGCTGTGGTTTTGTGTATGGGGGTTGTTGCATAGTTTTAGTTTATAGACCAACTTCCGGTGATAAGCAGGAATTTTTAAATTTATTTTTAGGTTTGGTTGATAGAGTTTTGTCTAAGTGTGACCATGTTCTAATTTGCGGAGATTTAAACATTGATAAAATATGCAATGACAAATATTTTCAAATTCTTTCTGACACTTTATTATCATTTCAACTATGTTCTCTTGCAAATGAACCTACAAGAATCTTTACAGATATTAACGGTAAAACATCTGTGTCAAGCTTAGATTACGTCATTACTAATAATCCTGAAATGTTTCTTTGTGCCAATTTTGACCCTGGTTTATCTGACCATTTTAGTCAGCTAGTAAAGTTTATTGGTAGTCATGCTAGTACAGCTAATAATATATATATCAAAAACTGTCGCAGATTTACCAAAAACCAGATTAATGAGTTTAATTATAGATTTAGAGACGTAAATTTAACTTTGATGACATAAATATTTTGTTTAACTTGTTTTTTGAAAATTTTATGTGGTATTTTAATATTTGTTTTCCAATAAGATCCATAATGAGTAAACAAAAAAAAACTCATATAAAATAAATCTTAGTAATAATCTCAACCAAAAAATGATTCAATTAAAAAATTTAAATTGGTTAAGAAAGGCTACTGGCGACTATGGTGTGTGTGAAAGGTATAGAACAATGAAAAAAGACATTAATAAACAAATTAAATTTGAGAAAGAAATATATTTTGACAACCAAATCCAAAATGCCCAAAATAAAGGTAAAAAAACCTGGGATTTAATTAAGTCAATGAGCGGTAAGAGTAATTCTAAGCCGCAAATAAAATCAATTTTACATAACAACGTAAGGGTCGAAAAAGGGGAGGATATAGCCAATGATTTTGGTGTGTATTTGTTAAGTGTAGTGCGTGAAACCCTAGACAAAAACTTTGGATCACAGCTTTCTAAGAATTGCACACTTGGCGATAAAAACCAAGATACTATGTTTTTCTTTCCTGTAACTCCCGAGGATGTTTCAGCTGTGATCAAGTCTCTTCCCAATAAAAAATCAACCGGTTTTGATGAGGTTCATTATTAAAAAACTGTAAGGATCACATACTGAAATCTCTCAGAGTTGATGAATATTTCAGTAAATCAGGGAAAATTTCCAGAAAAGCTTAAACTGGCAAACATCACCCCAATTTTTAAAAAAGGCAACAAACAATCCTTGGAAAATTACCGTCCAATTTCAATTACAAGCTGCATTAGCAAAATTTTCGAAAAACTGATGTATGTTCAACTCAATTCTTTCTTGCGGCGACATAAAATTTTAACCAAATTTCAACATGGTTTTAGACAGGGTCTCTCAACTGAAACCGCAACAGTAGAGTTTATTCAAAATATATATAGTTATACGGATGTTGGCGAGCATGTCATGGCTGTTCTCTTTGATTTGACTCGGGCATTTGACACTATCTGTCCGGAGTTTGTTTCAAGAAAACTGGACCAACTGGGAATAAGAGGTAATATCAATCAATGGCTAACTTCACTGATCAAGGGAAAAAAGTTCAAAGTAAAAATCAGTAACAAATTTTCCAATACATATGATTCTGACATAGGCACGCCCCAGGGAAGTATTCTAGGGCCCCTAATCTTTTTAATATTTGTTAATGACCTTCCTAAACATATCCAGATTGGAATTATCTTAATGTACGCTGATGATACCACAATTATTATCCATGGCAAAAATAAAAATGATATCACGGAAAAATTAAATCTTATTTTATCCAAATTTTCAGACTGGTGTTCTTCCAACAATCTTATTATAAACTTTAACAAAACGGTTTATTTGGAATTTAAAACCAATAACAGCAAATCATTGGAAATTGTAACACATTTTGGCGACGTCCCTGTTGTATTTTCTGCAACCGCTAAGCTTTTGTGTGTTACATTTGATACACATCTGAACTTTAGTGAACATAACATATCAATTGTGCTCTAAAATTAACAAAAACACCTATGCCATAACATGTTTGAAAAACTCTCTAGGCAGGTCGACATTGCTTACTGCATATTTCGCCAACATACATTCCATTATCAGCTACGGTATAATATTGTGGGGTCAATCTTCAGATTTGGAAAGAGTGTTGGTCTCGCAGAAAAGGGTCCTGCGCAGCGGCGTAGCGTGGGGGGGCGCGGGGGGTTCGTCGCCCCCCCCGCCCCGAGGGTAGTGGCGCCCCATTGGTGGCCGAAGCGCCCTCAGCTTTATTAAGTCGGACCGGCAACGGCCAATTGAGTGGGCGCCAAAGGAAACTAACGACATGAAGACCTTTTGTTTTTTTTTTGGTCGCAAGATTTGTGAGAGGCGCCCTTGTGACCTATCGGCCGCCCCCTCACACATGATGACCTTTTTTTTTTTTTGGTCGCAAGATTTTTCATCAGTTTTCAGAGGCGCCCTTTGCAGCTGTCGCCCCCCCCTCCCCGCCCGGGCACGCTACGCCTCTGGTCCTGCGAATAATTTTTAACCTAAAATCATCGGATTCCTGCCGACAAATTTTTAAAGAAAACAGTATTCTTACTGTTACTTCACTATATGTTTACAAATTATTAATACATATACATAAAACTAAACATATCGTGGCCAATTAAAATGCGTTGGGTAACATTTTGTGGCAAACTAAAAGACGTTGCCGCCATTTTGTGACACTGTAAATAGAACAATAACGCTGTGCCAATTTGTGACACTAAAATCAAATTACTGAGTAATCTAACAAATATCTGGAAGCAGAACTGTATTTTCCAGCTAGTGTGGCCAATTAAAATGCGTTGGGTGACATTTTGTGACACTGTGAATAGAACAATAACACTGTGCCAATTTGTGACACAAAAAAAACCACTGAGTAATTAAACAAATATCTGGAAGCAGAACTATATTTTTCAGCTAGGTAAAACATTGATATGCCCGGTAACTTTTATACAGTGGAGAAGGGGGGGGGGGGTTCAGAAATAAGAAAATTTTAAGCGCCACAGTGTTTTAATATCAATGTTTTACAAAAAAGATCTTATTTAAAATACAGTTCAACCCAAACGTTGTAGCCAAACAATGAAACTCTACTTACTTCCGAGGCTTCCAGAGTATTTGTGTAATTAAAAAAACCGAAAAAAAATTGACTAATAAACAAAATAAGATTTCAAAAGATTCCTAAATGAATCAAAATGACACAAATAGAAAGTAATTTATAGGTAGATGCACATTTCCAACAGGTCACAGTGTACCTACATTTGAGTCAGTAGTGTAAGACTCACTTATCTAAATGATTGTTAAAAAAACATACTTCCAAAATTATTCCGTCATAGGGGAGATCTGGACCAAATATCTGCTGTTATCATTCTACGTTGCGTAGAATGAGACTGAGACAGATAGCAACCCAGTCCGAGATCTACCCCATGAGGTAAAGTGATGTAAGGAAACCGCAAAAAAATATAACCTCATCTTTCTTTTGTCTCTGCAAAGTTGGTTCATTGGATTGTACAAATAACACAAAGATTTAGTTCATCTTGTATAATTCAATGGTAAAAAAAAAGGAAAATTATCAAAAAAAAAAAAAGATGAAACCAAGTTGAAACAAACTCTTTCAAAGGTACAGTACAATTTAAATAGAAGTTATGCCGCAAAATTTTGGTCATGACGTCATACCTTATCTTGCGTTTACAAGAATGCAAAAGTTGTACTTAATGAAAAATTATATGGAAAGTTATATGTAAAAAAATTATATCTAAAGCTTGCTCCTACCTTGGTCCTGGATTATTGTATGTTAAATAAGAGGGTGTTTTGTTTCGTGAACCTGGAGTTGTTTCCAGACATTCCCCTGCTGCTGCTGCTCTGGTTTGTTCGCACCTTCCCTGGTGATCACCTAGCACATGACGCTAGGACAGCACATGATCCAAAAATGTGGTTAGATCTTGCCCGAGCGTAAAACCCTGTGGAAAATGAAATGTTTCAGTTTCCTGGAATTCGTCTATTTTGCACGAAGTTCCCCTACACCGAGTAATTTAAATCAAGAACCCCATGTCGACTCAATAAAATAAAGTAGATTTAAACAGATGAACTAAAATAATCCTAACGTACCTTTCCCAGGGTTACAATGCTACACCCGGCTTCACACCAGCGTCCAGCACAACTGTCCCGTCGATGGAATGGACAGGGCTGTAGACAAAGGAGAAAAACAATATATAGTTTTTATCCAAAACGTGGTTTTAAAAAAAAATAAAAAAACTCCAAAAATTCCCCACGTCCTTTGTCGAAAAAGTACATTTCACACGAAAAACAACTACAATTTGGGAGGCAAATATTGTCTTGAAGAATTCAAAAAAAAATAATAAAAAAAATCGAACTTACCGCTCTTATTTCCCGTAGAAATGGCGTAGGCCGCCTTTTAATCCCTCTCAAAGGGTGTGAGCGTCACTTTAAGATTCGCCTAAACACGACGGCTCACTCTTCACAGTCTCTGGGACAGAACCTGCAGCCACTTCTTTTGAAAAGAGACAAGGCACTTTGTCGAGAACACAAAAAATGAAGTTGCCGGAAACCGTTAGTAGATCTGGTAGGACAGTACCAACCTTTCCCGGTTAAATTCAAATAAGGATGCAAACCTATTTATAAAAAAAACGCTCTCACCAAAAAATCACTAAATCCGGTTTGCGAGACTGGAGGAAAAAACCCGCGGTTTTCAAACTAACCAATGAGGAAATACATTAATACTTTCGTACCGGTATATAGGGGCAGCATCGACCAAGGGGATATTGAAAATACGTAAAACGCGCATTGAGGTGTTGTCGGATCTATTTCCACGGTTAAAATTTTTATAACAAGGACGTCGAGACACCCTCCATACATAGACCGAACATTTGCCTACCGGACCCCCGCCAACATAGCAAGTAGGAGGAAAATAACCAGCAGGACTATAAGAAGCTCAGCATTGAAACCATCAACTGTAAAATCCATTACTGGAGATCAGAGCATGCAGCAAACCCAGGAATATTCGAACATTCAACCAATTCCCATATGGGTAAAGCTATACTAAGTGTAGAATTTAGTTGTATTTTAGTTACAGTTTTAGTCAAAAGTTTCCTTTGCTCTTTATATATGTTTTCTCTAAGATTCATATGGTTTGACGCCATTCTTGTAAAACATTTCTACTATAATAAAGTTGTTTCTGAACTTGAACCTAAAAATACACATTGAACTACTGCTTAAACTCGGCACAAGAGTGTTCAGATGTTAAGTTTGCTCACCACTAGCTAGCCCTACAAAGCCCTTCAATCCGACTAACTGAGCTAGTTATTAACTTTATATAACTATGATTATATATAAATTTATATAATATAAAAATACGATTTTGTTTATTCTTTTAGTCCTGGTTTTTATTCCTCGTTTATCTCCCATTTACAAAAGTGCATAACTCGTATTTATTTTATCCTTTTCCTATCAAATTAATAAAGATATCAAAGTGGGCGGAGCCTCGGTTGTTCCTGGTCAAACCGTGGACCTAACTATGTTTTCGTGCTATCAAAACTAGCTAATCCGTGGAGGATATGAGGTTCGGAAGAGAAATTATTTTCCCAATATCCTCGAAAATAAACATAAGCGAATGAAATGTTCATCTAAATGTTTCCTTCCTGTTACTGAAACCATTTGTGATGCGGCAACGCCGCCATGCCCCAGCAGAACAGCTGTTTATCTCCGTGAACGTCAAAGAAAATTACAAAATTTTACAGACAAACAAAACAATCAAAAGTTTTAATGTGATTTTTCCCGAAACCTGTGATCTTAAATTCCAATTACGATATACAGATAATGCGATGTGCGTAGTGTCCACAGTAATTCGATGGAATGTCTCCTTTATAAGGTAACTTTTTGGACACTATATAACCTCCAAACCTAGCTCTATAAAATACCCTTAATTTGTGTACAGAAAGACGAGTCGAAGAGCCTTGATTATTTACCTAAATAAACAAATATGTAACGTTGCCTTAAACGTAAAAACGACACGTTACATAATCCCCCCCCCCCCAACTTCAAGACGATTAACCTAAAAAGGTTAATCGGAGAGGTCCGCTGCCGACTTAAGGTCTTTGGCATGCCAACTCCCTGGCAGTACTTTACCCGATGGTTCCTGAAGCTCAAATATCCATGGAGAAATTTTATTCCTAATCACATAAGAACCAACGAATTTCGGTGCTAACTTCTTCGAGAAAAACTTCGCAGCATCTGACAACACATAATTCTTCTTCCAAACACGCTGACCCACAACAAAGTTGGGTACCCTTGTACGCAGATTATACTGAACTACGTTTTTCTCTCCCGCCACCTCTAGCCTTCTCTTAACATCCGCATAGAGCTTCCGGAAACCTTCGTTCTTACTTTCAGCTGCAGATTGTACACCATTCTCTTCAGATAATAAAACTGGGTTGGAGTAATCTTTTCCTGACAGACACATACCAAAATTAACAAAGAAAGGAGACATCCTGGTTGTCTCATGGGTTGCAGTACGAATCGCGCAGGCAAGTTTATGTATTTGTTCGTCCCACTTCCTGTGGTTGTCTTTCACATAACAACATAACATGGTTTTTAACGTACGATTCGTCCTTTCTGTTGGATTTGCTCTGGGGTGATAATACGGATTATACTGAATTTTAACCTGATAACTCTCAGCAAAACGTTTAAACTCGTTACTTTTGTATTGAGGGCCATTATCACAAAGTATCAAACGGGGTGAGATATCATCTGATCAGATACACCTTGTGTATCACCTTTATGAGCTGCACAGACACAGCATTTCTTTACAAAAGTTGCCACGTCCTGGCGCATTTTTGGCCAATAATATTTTTCTGCCAGTCTGTGGAAGGTTTTATACACACCCATATGTCCTGCGGTAGGAGGATCGTGAGCTTCTCCAATAATTCTACGCCTATGATCTTTGGGGACTACCTCTTTCCAATATTCGTTAGATGGTGAAAGTTGAGGGTATTCTTGTTTGACATACTTATACAACTTATTATCAGTGTATCTCCAATTCATAAATTTTAACGGTGATTCTACGACCCTCTTTACCATCGATCTTTAATTGTTGTTGAAACGTCTCTGGGCTGCGAAATTGTATCAATCATAGGTACTGCGCGAGACAACATGTCCGGGACAACTAAATCTTTCCCTTTCCGATGGATTACTTCAAAGTCATATTGCTGCAGTTTTACAGACCAACGAGCAAGTCTTCCACTGGGCTCTTTCAAGCACAGAATATATAGGTTATTACCAACAGAAGCACGGTCCAGTTAAAGGCACCTTTTAGTTTCCAACGCTAGCGCTGGTTTCGTAACTATATTATATTTAAAATATCGCAGGGCTTCTACTGTGCGAGGTTGCCGCCTGATACGAGGTATCCCGCTCGTGTAGCGTGATCACCCAAGCAATTTAGATGTCTTTTGATGAACTTCCCTTCACGTCCCCTCAACCCGCTTAAAAACCCTGGTGTGTGTTTGTGAGCCGCGTCGTTGAAGGTCATCGGTACACCTGTATTTCATTCATTAATTGAGCCGAAATAGGTCTGAGTAAAATTAAATCTCCGCAAAAAATGAATTAAATACAAAGTATAATAAATTTATACCTACTTTGTTACAGTCTAGGATTTTTTTAGATATTTTCCACATACCTATTTTATTAATAATAAAATAAATAGCCGGTAATATGACATCATGGAGCCTTGGCCCCCCCTAAAACATCTTCCTGGGTGCGCCACTGAATAATCGACCACTTTTAATTACATTTTCGGTTCAGTTCGGGGGTGGGTTGATATATATACCGGGTGGGCCAAAAAAACCGGACAATTTTTTTTTCAATATAACTTTTGAACTATAACGTAGATTTTAATGGGACAAACTGCACTTGGCAGAGAATTATTCACAGTTTGACTAAATATATTTTTTTGTCCTCCATCTTAAAATCCAAGATGGCGGACAAAATTAAATTGTACCCTTCAAAGATACTCCTTTGTTCTTGTGTTGCGAACATGTTTTAATTATTTTTTTAAATCAGTAAAAAAGCTGCAAAATCATTTTGGTGTTTCTAAAAAAAAATTTTTGTTTCAACCATTGCGCATTGTTTGGAATATTATACGATTGCCTTGCTAATCATGTCTGGATTTATTTCCTTATAAATTAATTACTACTGAACCGATTTTGATGAAATAAAAAACATTCTGGTGAGAATTGATTGCTTTTTAGAGATCATGACCAAAATTTGCCGCCATCTCAAAATTGAAGATGGCGGACAGAATCATACTTGATTCTTCAAAATGACATGTTTATTCTTATTTTCTGAATATATTTTAGTTTTTTTTTAATTTATAGAAAAGCACAACAAGTTAAAAATTAGTCAAATCGGTGTGGTTGTTCTCAAAAAATCGATTTTTGTTTCAGGACAGAAACATACTTGACCCTTCAAAGAGGCACGTTTATTCTTACTTTCCGAAAATGTTTTAGTTTTTTTTTAATTCATAGAAAAACACTACTTTATCCCGCATAAGGAAGTACAAATTAATAAAATCGGCGTAGTAGTTCTTAGAAAACTATCACTTCAGATTGCAGTTATAGTGTGGTGATTCTTTTTTTGATTTTTAAAAATTTATTTTATTTACGGACATCCCTGAATTTTTAAAAATTAAATTAATCTTACATTGTTATACATCATTTAAAGGAAATTTAATTTTCTATAATTAACTATACGGCACATTGTTTATAAAGAGCTTGGTTTTTCCTAATCCTAATAATATATATATATATATATATATATATTTTCTTTTTTTTTTAATTACTCCCGACGGACGTCGCCCTCGCTGGACAATTTATCATTAATCAAACATCACTGTCTTACACATCGTGAAAAAGGGAATTTTATTTTTTACAACTAAGTATAAAAAATATTTTCCTCAATTGCGCTTAGTTTCTGAGAAAATTGGAAAAACCCTGTAATAAAATTAATGTAGTTACTTGGATTTCTCCAGGTTGAAGGTCACTCATATTGCAATTGAAAAAAAAACCCTTTCCTTCACAAACAAAATTTTATCAATTTATTAATTAACATGGAATATGGACTTTGGTCCAAAACAGCAGTCGCTTTTCAATTGCAAAATTAATGTGTTTGGTGATTTGTAAAAATTGATTTAATTTACGGGCACCTGTGTTTTAAAGTTTTAATCTGAAGATAAATCTCACTTTCTTATGGGGCGTTTAAAGAGAAATTTCATTGTCTAAAATCGACTATAGGGCACAATTTATAATAGAGGGCTTGGTTTTTAAGATAATCGGGTAAAACGTGTCACAAACATGTGGTTTTTGTTTTCAATAAACGGACGCCGCTGGAGAGTTTGGTAAAAAGGAAATTTAATTTTGTACAATAAAGTCTCAAACAGATCACCTTTGCTGCTAGGGCCGTACCTAAAATCTTTTTTCGGGAGGGTTACTTCTTTTGTTAAGGAGGTGGGAGGGGGGGTGTTCGTGAATTTTGGAAACTATCACTTCAGATTGCGGTTATAGTGTGGTGATTCATTTTTTGATTTTTTCAAAATTGCTTTAATCTACGGACGGCCCTAAATTGTTATAAATGAAACTAATGTAGCCTTGTGACACATCGTTTAAAAGAAAATTTTATTTTCTACAATAAAGTATAAATACAATTTTTTGATGTAAAGCTTGATTTTTAAGAAAATCAAGTAAAACAAGTTTCTTTTTTTAATTTTTTTACATTATCCCAATAAACGGACAGCGCTGGAGAGTCTTTCCTTAGGCGTACCCCACCCCATTTTTCCATAAAGCTTAGTTAGTTTTTGAGAAAATTTAAAAGAAAAACAAAAATTTCCAGGTTTTAGAGAGTCTTTTTTGTGGTTTTTTGCAGCTTAAATTTCGAAATCTAATATAATTATATATTTAGGTTAGATTTTACACATTTTTGATGCATTTCTTCTTTCAAGACTATTAAAGGATAACGATAACGAATGTTGAATTTTTTATTGATTTGAAGATTGCTGGATAGTTATATTTATTTTCGAACTTATATGTACCTGCATAGAATGAGTTTTTGACTTAAAATTCTTTTTGGAGAAAAACAATGTGTTAGGGAAGAAGAAGAAAACACAAAAATTTTAATTTTAAAAATGTATCCCTTTATGATATGCCTATGTTACGTACACCACTGCTTTCAAAAAGGACTTATGTGCACTACTTGATTTTTCCCAAGTCTTTTACTTTTGCCATGAAAGTACTTCAAGTACATTAAATATGTCAAAAAATGAGAAAAAAGCCTAAAATATCAAAAAAAAAATCAAAAATGTCAAAAAACGTCAAAAACTTCAACAAATATTTAAAATGACAAAAAATTTAAAAAAATTTCAAAAAATGAAAAGAGATAATTTTATTACACAAAAAGCTGCAAAATTGACCCAGTCGCATCAAAATGTGTTTTATAGTTTTGCGATACACCCGGTTTCCACCTATACGTGCCCACCCTGATTCAAAAAACGCATCAGGTGACACTGCATTTAAAACCGGTACAACGCCATGTACTGTCAGGTGATGCATTTTTTGAATCGGGCTGGGCAAGCATAGGAAACTAGGCTTTAGGCGTGTCACGGTTACCCCGAACTCCGAGGAGCATGTATCCTACCTTGCCTTATTTCTCTTTTGGTGGAGCCCTTGGGGCACTGTTCTTACCGTCAATAATTTCTAAATCAATCATAGAAAGTACTATTTTTATAATAGCCCACAAAACTGCTTAAAAACTTGTTTAAGTTAAACTAAATAAATAAGCATAACAAACGTAAATATCCAGGTGTATCTAGTCAAACTAAATAAATTTTCGGGTTCTTTAAACCAACCTCCATCAAACGTGTCTGCTGCAAAGCGAGTTGGTGGATCTCTAAAAATCGAGCAAAAAATACCTGCACTACCGTACTACCGACACCCCTCAATAGATGGCATGACTGCTGTAGTAGTTTCTCACACTTTGAATTTCACGTTCCACGAAATAATGAAGGTGCGTCTAAATAATTAAGCCTATAGGCATTATTCTTTTGATGAGTGTGTACCTAATTAAATAAGAAGTACCTATCAAGGTTGCTAAAATACCGGACTTCGCTGCCAAGTTGATAAAAAAACCGGAAAAGTGGCAACCCTGAGGTTAACACTGGTTTTCGGCGCATTAAAGTTATATCTCACCTATATCTAAATTGTACCTCAAGAATATTTTATTATACTTGAAGTACTTTTAATGTACTTGAAGTACTTTGAATGTACTTGAAGTACTTTGAATGTACTTGAAGTACTTTGAAAGTACTTGAAGCACTTTGGCTGTACTTGAAGTACTTATAATGTACTTGAAGTACTTTACTTGACAAAATCAAGTACATTGTTAAAAGTACTTCAAGTACAATTACCGAATTGTAGATGTACGTTAAGTACAGTACTTGAAGTACTTGTAAGTACTTGAAGTACAATTTCAATTACTGTACTTGAAGTACCTGACAGCTCTGGTATGCATATTAAATTAATAAAGTTATTTAGTTATTTTAGTTGGATTTCATGGTTTCAAGATATATTTAAATTAAAAAGTTACTATAACTAATTACTTTTTCTAGTTAAGTTAAAAAAATAATGTGTAATTAGTTCAGGCCCCATGGGGTCCGATACTGCGTTTAATGATAGAAGCAACCCACTTGGTATGGATAGATATAAGACTCGCTCGAACATTTTACGAAAGGGAACCATCCCTGGCAGAGGGTTAGTTCCCCCCTTAAACGTGCTTTTTGGCGGTTTTTTGCTGATATCTCGAAAACGGTCAACTTTTCTAAAAATATTCTAAAGATCATTTTGCAAGCGGATAAAATTTCCTTTTTTAACCATGTACATTAGTCCCCTTTAAAGGCAGTGGTGCACGTTCCATAGGCCTAAGAAGAAGGGGATGTTTAAAATATGTTTTGTTTATTTTTCTTGTGGCATTTTGTATCCTTAACACATTGTTTTTTTCAAGAAAGTATTTTTGTTCAAAACCCCATTGTATACAGTTAAATAGTTAATAAGTTAGACATAACTTTTTAAAGTAGCCGCCTTAAAATAAAACCAAATGTGTTTGTAGAAATCCTCAAATCAAACAAAAATTTTGAACATTAATTTTTGTAACTCACTAAAAAATACTCAAGGTGAGCAAAAAAAATTTTTGATTAGTATTAACTTAAAACTTAATTTTTCAAGTTGATTTCATTTAAATTGGGGGGAGGGGCATTCTGTCTTTTACAGTATTTTTCTAATTTGCAAACTTTTAACTTGGCCAAAAACAACTAAGTAATAGTTATTAAGGTTGACCAAAAGTGCTCTCAAAAGATGTATAACATGCCCCCCCTACATCAGTGGCCAACCTTTTATAGGTATTTAAATAGAGGTGTGGAATAAACAATATTTTATTACCCTACATGTCTGGTTTTAAAACTTATTTTTAAAGCTGAAGAAATTTCCTTTCCGACGATGTATATTACTCTCCCCTCACGGCAGCGATAGATCTATCATAGACGCACAAAAAATTGTCAATTTTGGTATACACTTGAATCTTTATTTAACAACAACCATGTTCGAACAGTACTAATACACACATTGCGTTCATTAAGAGAAGCAACACACTTGGTATGAATATACAATATACTTCCTCGAAAAAATAACGAGGGGGAACCATCCGCCTACTCTTGGTGGGGACGGTGCAGTATGTGTATTAGTAATGTTCCAACATGGATGTCAAATGAAGATTCAAGTGTATATCAAATTTGACCATTTTTAGGGGGTCTATGCAAGATTAAAAATAAGTTTTAAAGCCAAACATGTGGGAGTAAAATTTAAGAAAAAAAAATAGATTTTTTCCACACCTCTCATTTATTTACATTGAAGATGCTCATAAGATGCAAAAACGAGTTATCCGAACATTAAAATTTAGGAGTAATTCCACGCCAAATCATCCAATGGGGGTACCTGCCATGTCACGAAAAAAATCCAAATTTTGATAACATGTATTAGTTTCCTTAGGAATACCAAATTAACAAATTTTAATTTTTAATGTCGCCGCCCGTATTTTACAGGCCACTTTAAAAGTAAAAAAAAGAAGAAAATCAGTTGTGGCCTTATTTTTTTTCCAAAACCATTAAATACCTTCTCCTAAAGATTGAATTTTTCTGAAAGAAGAAATAAATGGTTTTCCAGGACTTTGCTTTTACTCAAGACCCCTCTCCCAACCCCCTTGGAAAATTTCTGCATACGCCACTGGGCATTAAAAAAACTAAGTCATGGTAAAAGCCCATGTGATGCGTTTGGAGGTACTGTAAAATTATTTGTTTTACATTAAAATCTCAAACAAACAACAACTGGACACCATTCTTTCACTCCTCTGGATGATTTAACTATAGATGCAAATTTACTTCAAGCTCAGAAAAAAAATTTGATCGGTTTCTGAAATTATAGAACTCAACTTCTTTTCCGATTTTTTAAATATGACAGTAGGTAACTACTAAAAAAGTAAATAAACTTGTAAAAAAATTGTGTAGTGACCGTATGAAGAGAGTTTAGATCATAATTTATTGAACAGTGCTCATATAAATAAACTTTACCTTCTGATAAACCTTAATTTCCAGGAGCGGATCTAGAAACTTTATTTTGGGGGAAAATATCATAATAAATATTTCACAAAACTATTTTGCATAGTGACCAGGAGGTGTATTCTATGTGTCAAAACTAAGTAAAGTTTCAGATTTGGGGGGGGGGCAGCCCGTAGATCCACGCCTGTAATTTGTGATGCAATTTAACATCACTAAAAATATTAAAATAACAAAAAAATGTGTAGTGACCTTAAGGATTACAGACCCAGATTTTTTAATCTTGTTTTTAAAAGTATATGACACAGTGAAAAATTTACCCTACTTGATTACCACCAGCACCCCGATAGACAGGGTGTTTTTGATGCTGAAGTTGAGGGATTTCTCAGACATTCTTAACTTCTTCGTGGAACTCCAAGGTAACGTCTACTTTTTAAATATATTTTATACAAGGAAGATATAGTCCTTGAGTATAGCTTTCCGACACTGTATCAAAAATTTAAGAAAACATTACATTTATACCCCAAAAAAATATGAAAACTTTGAAAATGTCTGCGTTTTTTGGATATTCTCTAAATTGCTCTAATTAAGCCAGTATAAAAGATTTTGCTAAACATCACATTTTTTTAAAAACTACTTTTATGCATGTTTTCAAAATTATAGGTTAATTTTTTTTAGGTGCTGTTTACTATGAGCATAATTTTTTTCTTTAAAGCCCCATTTGGCCGTTTTTAGACTTTTTAAATGCGTGTACAACAGACTAATTGTTTCATTTAGTAAGCATGATTAAAGAAAAAAATTAAATGTCACGGCGTGGAATTGTTCTTAGGCCCCTCTTTAAAGAATTAAAAATACTTAGTGTCATTGACATATACATCCTAAACTGTGTCACTTACATAAAGAACAATCCTGAAAAACTTAGACAAGATCTTAGTGGGTCAGAGTTTTACAGTCTCAGAAAAAACTATAGTGTAGCCCTGCCTAGGCATTATTCAACTATGGCTGCTAAAGGTCCTCAAGTGGTTGCAATCAAACTTTTTAACAAACTGCCTGCTAAATTATAGAAAATCCAGAGTAAAAATATCTTCAAAAATAGAGTTAAACAAATACTTTTAAGCCACTCATTTTACTCATTATCAGAATTTATGTTGGTTGGTGGTGTCTGATCTTGCACTGCATGTTTGTTTTTGTAGTAGTAGTAGTAGTAGTAGTGTGGGGTAGGCTCTAGGCCAGGCGACTAGGCACATGAAGCGCCCTTTTCGCCAACCCCCGGGCATCCCCCCTACTGCGTCCTTCCTTCGCTAAGGAATCTGCCCGTCTTCTGTACAAAGGCCAGAATTTTTTGATGTAGGTCCTCCGTCCCAAAGGTTTCCTCTTGGAATACCTCTCTTCTTGCCTCCTTATATGCTTCACATGATGAGAGGAAGTGCGCCGAGGTCTCGTCCTCGGCCCAGCATCGCTCGCACGTCGCGTCGGTCTTTACTCTCATTTTCGCCAGGTGTCCTTGTAGGACGCAGTGTCCGGTTAGGACTCCCACTATGGCTCCCACCTCTCTCCGTGTTCTACGGAGCAGCCAGTCCCTACGGGATTTGCTGTATGCTGTCACGTACTCCTTTGCCTGTCTGGCGTTTCCTGTGTTGGTCCATTTCTTTTGTATCTCTTTCTGGGTCCACTCCGTTAGGGCCGACTTCATTGCCCTCGTGTGAGTCCCAGGAAAGGCTCTGGCCCGACTCATTTTTGCCGGGATACACCCCTGGCAAGTTTGTCCGCTTTCTCGTTTCCTGGGACTCCCATGTGGCTTGGGACCCATACGAGCTTCACCTCTCTTACTCCGGCCAACTCTTGAAATGCATCTGCGCACTCCTGCACCAAACCCGCGGACATGGTTGGTTTGCACAATGCTTTCAGCGCAGCTTGACTGTCTCAACAGATGCGGAGGCGCTTTCCTGTTTCGTTCCTAATTTTTTCCTCCATTTTACCGGCAGTATAGCGTAAACCTCCGCCTGAAAGACTGTTGCATTGGATCCTAGCGAATAGCTTTTTTGTTTTTGTAACTTTGTGTTTAATTTGTGATAAAGGATCAGGCACACCTCTGATGGGACTTCTGTAATCCGTCAAACTTCATGAAATTTTGGTATGTTGTCGACTGAACCTTTCTTATCAAAAGCTCTCATGAGCCCAACTTAAATTAAAGACCAGTTTTTGAAATACAGGGTGTTGAATGTGTTAATGTCCAAGAAGCATAATGGCTTTTTAAAGGGGTTTTCCAAACATAAACGCAATGTTTTTATTTTGTATATTTACGATCTATTTATTATTTTTAATCTGTGCCTTTTAAACATTATCTACAGGATGTTTAAGTAAATATTAGTCGAATGTTTTAATGAGAAATAAGCTTTAGTGTGCTGTAGATTAAGCCTTGCTCATCAGAAGTCCTCATGAGCCCAACTTAAATTAATTTTCAGTTTAATAAATACAGAGTGTTGAAGGTGATAATGTTCAAGAAGCATAATAGCTCTTTAGACGGGTTTTTCAAAGTTATTTACAAATTTAGATTTAGAGTACAGTCGAACCTCTCTAACTCGAACCTCTATAACTCGAACCCCTCTATAACTCGAACATTTTAAGCGGTCCCTGCACTTTTTACATGTATTTTAACCTATGTAACTCGAGTTTCTATAACTCGAACTCTCCATAACTTGAACTGTTTTGGTTGTCCCTTCAGGTTCGAGTTATAGAGGTTCGACTGTATTTATTAGTTTTCTAATGATTCTTTTAATGATAAAGCTGGACTTATTTAGTATTTAATACAGGGTGTTTTGACAAATATCATTTTTTAAATACTAATTAAAAATCTGTGTATTGTATATATTATTGAGCATCTTACTATTCATTTAGCGAAATTGTGGTGCAAAAAAACTAAAGCATATTTGTAAAAAAAGCCTTTTTTTAAAATCCTCTACCAAAATACTGGATGAAAAATCATTTCTTGTTTGGACAACCCGTCCAAAGAGCTATAATGCTTCTTAGACATTATCACTTTTAACACCCTGTATTTCAAAAACTGGTCAATAATTTAAATTGGGCCCATAAGAACTTTTGATAGGAAAGGTTCAATCTAAAACACAGTGACGTTTATTTCTCATTAACACTTTTGAATTTCAAAAGGTGCGCCACTGATGTAGGGGGGCGTGTTATACAGCGTTAGAGAGTACTTTCCATCAGCCTTAATAATTGTTACTTAGTTATTTTTCCCAAGTTAAAAGTTTGCAAATAATTGGGAAAATACTGTAAAAGAGCACTTTTGAGGGGGCGAAAGGGGGGAGGCCCCCCGCTTCCACTTTAAAGTAGGTCAACTAGAAAAAGTCAGTCTTAAGTTATTACTAACCAAAATTATTTTTTTTCTTATTCTTATTATTATTTACTGAGTTAGGTACAAAAATGAATGTTCAACTGTTTCATTTAAAGATTTCTACAAAAAAAATTATTTTTATTTCAAGGCGACTTTTTAAAAAATATATGTCTAGCTTAATAAGTATTTAACTGCATACAATCGGCTTTTATGAAAAATATCTTTTTGAGAAAAAATTGTGCTAAGGATTAAAAATACCACAAAAAACAAATAAAGAAAAGATTTTAAATATGTTTCTTTTTTTCGTACGCTAATGGAACGTGCACCACTGCCGTCAGATACTAGGATACATCGTTGAAAAGGAAATTGTATCTGCTTGAAAAATGATCTTTAGATGATTTTTGGAAAAGTTGACTGTTATCAACTATCAAAAATCATGTTTAAAGGGGGGAACAACCCCCCTGCAACGAATGTTCGGTTCATACATATCCATACCAAGTATGTTGCTTCTTTTATTAAACGCAGCATATCGCTTGAACCTCGGATGTAGGGCCTGAACTAGATAACAAAACCAGAAAAAATACTCTGCCAATATATGGGCCCCTAAGCTCACACTAGGTACTATAGTTATAGTTTACGTGTGAGCTAATATAACTAAAAACTGAAATATATTTTATTCAACTCCAGACTAAATTACCTTTTGTTTGATACCACACAAGCCTTGTTTTGACTTAAACTCAAATTTTTAAAATCTACCCCCCCCCCTTAAAAAAAGCAAAAACTAAAATGTTATTTGTTAAACTCTGGACTCAATTACCTTTCGTTTGATATCACACACGCTATATTTTCACTTAAACTCTAATTTTTGAAATATAGCCCCACCCTTTTTTTTAAATAAATTAAAATGTATTTTGTTTAACTCCAGACTCAATTACCTTTTGTTTGATATCACACACGCCATATTTTCACATAAACTCTAATTTTTGAAATCTACCCCCACCCTTTTATTTGGTTTGTGTTCGGTGGATTTTGTTCATTTTTAAATGGGACCATCTCGACCCAAGACCCAGCCTAGGTACCTAATTTCATTAAAATCGGTCAAGCGGTTTTTGAGTTATGCGCGTTGGTCGTTACAGACAGACAGACAGACATACAGACAGAAACAAACAACAACAAAAAAGTTTCAAAATCATCTGAAACGCAAAGATATATAAAAAATTGTAGGTGAAATATAAGAATAGTAAGAAATATAAAAACTAATATCTTCATAACAAGAGAGAGAAAATAAGATATATTAGCTCACACATATACTATACTATAGTAGTGTGAGCTATGGTGATCCTAATTTTTTCGAGAAAAAAAAAGTTGCTCCGATTTCAAAAATTTTTATATATCTTTGCGTTTCAGATGATTTTGAAACTTTTTTGTTGCGCCGTCTGTCTGTCTGTCTGTCTGTCTGTCTGTCTGTCTGTATGTCTGTCTGTCTGTCTGTCTGTCTGTGTGTCTGTATGTCTGTCTGTAACGACCAACGCGCATAACTCAAAAACCGCTTGGCCGATTTTAATGAAATTTGGTACCTAGGCTGGGTCTTGGGTCGAGATGGTCCCATTTAAAAATGAACAAAATCCACCGAACACAAACCAAATAAAAGGGTGGGGGTAGATTTCAAAAATTAGAGTTTATGTAAAAATATGGCGTGTGTGATATCAAACGAAAGGTAATTGAGTCTGCAGTTAAATAAAATACATTTTAATTTATTTAAAAACAAAGGGTGGGGGTATATTTTAAAAATTAGAGTTTAAGTGAAAATATGGCGTGTGTGATATCAAACGAAAGGTAATTGATTCCGGAGTTTAACAAAATACATTTTAGTTTTTGATTTTTTTAAGGGTGGGGGTAGATTTCAAAAATTTGAGTTTAAGTCAAAACATGGCTTGTGTGGTATCAAACAAAAGGTAATTTAGTCTGGAGTTGAATAAAATATATCTCAGTTTTTAGTTATATTAGCTCACACTATACACTATAACTATAGTACCTAGTGTGAGCTTAGGGGCCCATATATTGGCAGAGTATTTTTTCCTAGTGTAACACTAAGTTACGAAAATATGCAGGTAAAATTTTATCAAAATCGACCGAGCCGTTTTCCACAAATAACTTAAAAATCATTTAAAAGCCAAAACAACGATTTTTGTTAATAGATCCTTTGGCTAAACCAAAAGCAATGGCATTTTTTAAAATATATTTAAAATACTTTTTAGGCTGTTTTCATACAAAATATTTAATAAATTAATTTTTTTCATACAGAAAATAGCTTAAAACCTCTGAATTTTATTTAGTAAGTAAAAAAATTTGCAATAAAATAATTCATATCTATAAAAGTGGGGGCAATCAAAAACCTAAAATATTTTTTTCTTAAAATATCGTATGAAACTATTAATTCGTGCCAAAGTACAATGTGCTAGGTCTAAAATTTAGTAATAGTGCAGATATAAAACAATTGTTTTTTTGACGACCCCCCGTATATTATCGATATATTGACAAGAATGGCATTATAAGTGACTTTGTCTTTAGGCCTTTTAAGTGTCAAGTCAAGGTGTAAGAGTTTTTATTATTAGAACATACACAAAAACGACCTTTTCACGAACTACTATACTATAACATAGTAAAATTATAGCCAATTCTGTGTAAGCAAACGGGTGCGGTGTTCATTATAAAATAGACATTTTTCAGGTTCATTTTAAAAAATGTGTATTTATAAAACTGCACCAAGAACCCTTATAATTAAAAAAAAAAATTGGTTGAAAAAAACAAATGTGACTGTGCGCGAGTTTACTGGAATCTTATCTTATTCAATACTACGATCTTCTATAGGCTATTTACTTCGTAAGAGAAGTCAACTTTCATGTAAACCTAGCCGCGTACACTCTTTAAGAACACATGTGATGCCGCTGAAAGTCAGACATCGAATGAACCGACTGCCGACGGATGCGCTAAACTCAAGGTCACAAATCGATCGATGGACTGCAAATTTTTACAGAGAAATACATCCTTCTTGGTAACACCGGCAACTTCCCGAGGGGAAACCCAATTTGATTTCAGAGTTTTGCGTGAAGGCAAAAGCCTGTGATCAAACCGGTTCGCCTCGCGCTCCGTAAGCTTCAGACCTCTGTAGTATACTTTGTGCTTTCAAGCTATGAAGCCATTTTAAACTAAAATGATCTGTTATGACCTTAAATGAGATCCCCCCAATATATGGCCGGAGCTTCTCTATCGCCCAAACCAATGCCAAACATTCTCGCTCGGTGGTCGTGTAAACATGTTCTTGTCTAGTCAAAGATCGACTCAAATAGCATATGACTTTGTCTCCTTCAGGATAAGGTTGCGTTAAACATGCTCCTATTCCATATCCTGATGCGTCTGTTTGAATGACAAATTCTTTGGTATAATCTGGACATGTAAGAATCGGTGCAGTCACTAAAAGTTCCTTAATCTTAATAAATGCTTTTTCGCAGTCTGGAGTCCAATCGAACTTTTGATTTTTCTTAGTTAGAGCTGTAATTGGAGCTATTATCGCTGAAAAATTCTCTATGAAACGTCTATACCAGGATATTGTACCTACAACTCTACGAACTTCTCTGACAGTTCTTGGCCTCTGGAGCTCTAAAATGGCTCTAATTTTATTTGGGTCAACTCGGATGCCTCGACGGTCCACTACGAATCCTAAATAAGTCATTTCTGGCCTACACAGTTGGCATTTCTCCCAACTTACCGTTATCTTTGCATTCTGCAATCTTCGTAGGACTTCCTCAAGAATTCTAAGATGTTCAGAAAAGCTCTGTGTGACAATTACGAGGTTATCGTACACGTAGGGGTCTAAATCGTTTCCTATGATGCTATCTATGAGTCTCTGCCAAGTTGCAGGTGCATTATGAAGACCAAACGGTAAACGCTTAAATTGGAAGAGACCTCGTCGACAGATGAATGCTGTTAATGGCTTTGATGATTCTTTCATTGGTACTTGCCAGTAAGCGCTTTTGATATCTAAAGTTGACAAGTATTTAGCATCTTTCAACTTGTCAAGAGTCTCGGATACGAGTGGCAAAGGATAACTATCACGCGCCGTCACCGAGTTCAATTTGCGGTAGTCTACGCAGAACCGATATTTCTTTGTGTTTTTCTTTTGTACCATTACCACTGGTGAAGCCCATGAACTACTACTACGTTCTATTACATCCATTTTCAGCATTTCGTCGATCTTGTCATCAATAAGAATGACCGGTGAGACCTTATATGAACGCTGTCTTATCGGCGCTGCATCTGTTGTAATCTTGTGTTCTACCCTGTCTGTACATCCTAGTGAGTCACCCATAATAGTCTTATATTTATCGACCAATTCCTCTAGTCGTTCTGATTCATAAGGCGTAAGAGTAGTTTGTTGGTCTGATGTTTCTAAAGAACAAATCACATCTTTATTATCGGCAAAGTGCCACTCATTAGTACTTAAGTTCGGTACTATCCCCATCGAAATCCAAAAATCTAATCCCAAAATCAAAGTGTGCGGCAACTCAGGAACGACGACGACCTCTATTAACCTAAATTTATCCTGAACTCGCATAGGAAGCTGCACTGTCCCAATACTACTCGTGCTTTGACCATTTGCCACTATACAACTCGTTTTCTTTGTCGTATCAAGTGAAAAACCAAACCTCTCGATGATTGACCAACCATGATTCCCTAAAAAGGTACGTGAAGCCCCGGAATCCAACAAACCTAATAACTTATTTCCGAGCACATCCACTTCTAAATAAGGCCTCTCATCTTTACGAGCATGACTTATCACATAATCTAAAACGTACGTTAGCCTATCGGTCGATGCTTGTTCAGGGTGACTCGAAGGTCGACCACCTACGAGCGCCTGGGTCCGTTTCCCTGACGATTACAATTACGACATTCTCTGACTGTTACCCCTGCCTGACCACACGAATAACACTGCTAACCTCTAGGTAATGCGCACCCGATCGCCATGTGCCCTGTTTGGTTGCATCTATAACATACCACGTCCCTATTCGCCTTACCAGATCCAACACCCTGTGGTGGTTGTACATCCCTGTCACTTACGCTAGACTGACCACTAGGTGGTTGTTGTCTCTCTCTATCAGCTCTAGCAGAGAAACTGCCTGCTGGCTGCTGCCTATTTCTGTCGAATCTATTAACAGGATGAGTTAAATTCTGTTGGTTCGATGTCCCGGCACCTGATATTTGAATTGCATCAACCCCTGGTGGGAAATCGTCAAAATCGCTCTCTACGTCAACGTAGGCCAAGTCAGGTTCAATAGATTGGTTTCTTCTAGGAGTAAAATTCTCCTCCTCTAACCCATATCTCTGGTCTATTCTACGACACAAATCTTTTAAATGTGATAGGCTATTGACCTCAGCAATCAACCCTTTCTTATAGATGTCCGCGATATTTCTGAAGACGATAGCTAATTTCGCCTCTTCAGAAACAGGACAGCCAAGTCTTTGGAAATATGTGTTCGTGACAGCAGTATAGGTCCCTATAGACTCTCCAGGGCCTTGTTTACGTTTTTGGATTTCCTTCAACAGCTTCTCGCCATATGAAGAAGGAAGATATTCTGCCATGAACCTCTGTTCCAGCTGTTCCCATGTATGGACTTCAATTCGAACATCTTTATAAAAAGTATAGGCTGACTTTTCAAAAAGATCAATGCCTGAGTTCAGTAGAACCTTTTTACTAACTCCTCTCGCCTGACTTAACTCGTCCACTCTCTCAAAAAAAAACAGTGACGGAGATCGTACCCCTCTCGCCTGTAAACTTTAAGTTCCACTTATGCGGAGGTACAGGTGCAACATGATATAAAGTACCAGGATCACTTGACATGGGTACTGGCGACGAACATGAAAATGGTCGTGACTGAGCAATCGGTGCAATGCTACTTTGGAGGGCAGATAAACTCAAAGGAACGGTAGACGGTTGTTGATAATGAAAAGCTGATGCACCGTCATTCTGGATCAGCATTGGGGGTGGTGCTTGTATTGGTGTTTGAGTCGGGTTTGTAAGCACTTGCATTTGCAATGGAGCAATGACCGACGGTTGGTTTGTGGGCTGTTGAGCTGTTCTCTGCGTGCTCGAGTGCTGTGGTTGCGGGAAATGAGACTGGTTTGGTGTATTGCCAGCATTTGTTGAGTGGTCTGAGCCTCGACTCGTTGATTGGGTTTCAGATGCTTCATCATCATCTGAGGTAACGCCAACTCTTAGTAAATCTGTTGCTTGGCTCTGCAATCTCCCAATCAAACTCAAGGTTTCCGCAACCAGTATGCCTTTTGTTTTACTTTCTTCGAAGTTGGACGGATTCATGTTGTTAATCCTGGCTAGCACGTGTTCCAACCTTACAGCGATTTTCCTAAACTCTCCCCCTTTGCTCGTACCAGAGAACTTCTCTACCAGTGGTACCAGACTATCTAGCTTCTTCATGCAGCTAAAAGCATCCTGGCCAAATGTAAAGGGATACGGAGGGTATCTCATACTTGCATCAGTCTTTTCTCTTTGCTTAATCAGCATGAGCTGTTGCTTCATTTCTTCCACCGATCCAATGGTTATGCCTCTCCATGTTAATTCGTAGATTAACTCGTCTTTGACTAAGTACCTTATGTCCAACAACCGACTCAAAGAAATAGCCATGGTGACTTTTATATTAAAACCTTAAACTTTAAAACTCTTAATTATACCTCCGAATTATAAAACTAAACCACGCAATAACAAACACAAAGTTCACTTTAAAGTCACTAGTGAAAATCACTATAAATTTTCTCACAAATGTAGAAAATATAAAACTTAAATACGGGCAGACGCGAACAAAATCGAAGAACACCGGAGCAGTAAGAAAATAAAATTTATTTGCATTTAAAAATGTAATCATAGTTTATATTCATTATTTGCACAACCAACTATGACGTCCAACCTTGCAGAGAGAAATAACTACTTAAATCCTAAATTAGAATTAACAAGTAGCCATAAAAAAAGTTTAAAAAGATAAAAGAGAGACAAGAGCTTTGGCAGTGTTTAGGTCCTATGTTCTACTCCTGCGTGAGTAAAACCCAAAAAAAATAATTGCGCTTATCCTAGCTAAACTGGATTAAAATAAAGTTAAGTGATGTTTGTTTACCTCAGCAACCGAATAGGTAAATTTATCCCTAAATGGAACGTACAACAGACTACCTATAACAAGAAATCCCAAAGCTGTTGTACACAGTTAACGCTAGGGTATACTCCTGCTATTGCAGAACGGCTCCATAAATAAACTCCTCAAAAAAAACCCAAATCGCCGTATACAATGATTTTTCTCAAAAGAATAAATCAAAACCCACTTTAACCTGCTTATCTATCCTGAGGTTACACGAACCATGCATTGCTTAAGGCAACATCATCCCTTAATATATAAGTGAACGCAATAAACATCGGAACAGATGTTCATGTTATAGAAATCGTAAAATATGCTCAATAAAAAAAAAATCCGCTCGCTAAAATTGCGTCGAATTAGACTAGTAAGGATGTTGTGTATAATTTAAAAATTTTTTTAAAAATTTACTGATGGTATTAAAAAATTTACAAATAACGTCTTGGTAGGACTGCAACTCTCTAATAATCGTTAAAATGAAATTCCCAACATTTTAACTAACATGATGCAAACCATGGTCAAGAAGACCCTAGGATCGTACCGGAAGGTGTCAAAAAAGAATTAAAAAATACAGTAGCCCAATAATAAAAAAAATTAATTAGTGGCTCGTTAAAATTTTCAAAATATTACTCTACCCTGATAGGTGGTTTGGAGTAGGGAGAAAAAAAAATTAAAACAAATGATGATAGGTTGTTAAAACGCGAGGGTTCGAAATGAAATTATATTTTAATTCAGAAAAAAATATATTTAAATAAACTGGTAAAAGAATTGTAGGGCAAGGTACTACTATGCACCAAAAAAAAAATTTTCCAACAAGAAAATCAAGTTTCCTCCCTTAAAAAAAAAATTAAAAAAAAATATTAAAAAAATATTTTCAAAAAAAATTAAAAATGTTTAAGTGGGGTTGCAGCTCCTATTAACGATTTTAAAAGAATTAAAATAAAATTAGCACTAGAAAAAATCTTAATAGAGTTATGTCATGCAACAGTTTTTGTTATTTTCCTTTAAAAACAGTTGTAGATTTCCTTTCCTCTCCCAAAACTGTGTGAATGTGAAAAGTGAATGAGCTAGAAAAATTAATTTACTATACGAAAAAAAAAGTATTGAAAATAAAATTTACTTATAAGAACCATAAGGTATAAAAAATCGTAATTGCAAAAAAACCAATCAGTTTAGGAAAAGAAAAGAAATATTTATGTTCGAAAAAAACCAAACGATGTTAATATATTTGTTTAAAATTATTACTTAAGGAAATAAGCAACGTTAGTACTTATTTACTGTACCACTATAATGTGAAGAACCTAAGTTTTAAACTTTGCACTCAACCCCGTAAAGAATTATCTTGTGTGCACTTTCAGAAAAACAACTATGAAAACAATTCCAAGGTTCACCTATAAGAACGTTGTAAAACTAAATCTGCCTACTCAAGTGTCTTTACACACAACACCTAATCAAAAAAATTTTACTGCTTAATGCATTTTCAGATCCTTATTCCTGGTGTTCACGAGATCTAAAATTAAGTTGGGCCCTTCCCACAACTATTATTCAAAGCAAAAATTACCAAATGTCCAAGGGCTAATGAGACCCTATCACCTACAAATGATCTTTTGAAATGAAACAGTTGGGAATAATCCTGCGTAAAAATCAGACAACAAAAATCAAGAAGCCAAAACTATTACATTAATTTTAAAAGAGCACAATAACCTCCCGGCCCCAAATAAACTTTTGTTATACTCAACAAAACTCGGCCTAAAACCAAAAAAAAACTTTTTATTAGACATTTCCCCTATTTCCTAAGTATAATGTCAATAAACCCAAAAACTTGTGATTTCCATTCCAATCCCATCTGGACCCTATATATTTTTTAAATGGTCAAACGCCCACTGGCGAAACCATATCTTATTTCAAAGAAAGGTGAAGATATTTTGAAGCACCCTGTGAAAATAGGACACTCTTATGGAATGGAATTGTTCAGATCAGTGTTCTTACTAATTTTTAACCTAAATATATCTAGTTCCCTCATGTGCATGTTACTATTTTAATTCCTATCATAATTAAATAGATCACAAAATTTGTCTTTCTCCGCGAATCTACAAGGTCCAACGCTGTATTTTCTACCAAAAAAAAATTGACCAGTCACGAAAACACAACTAGACAACTAAACTGGCAACCAAAGACCTAAAAAAACTGCCCCAACAAAATACCCAAAAAAAAAAATGTTAACTGGACTTTTGGCATTGATGTTCAGCCAATGTGTTGCTCTAGGGATTTTAGCCTTGGGTTTCCTAACGTCCCGAGCTGACACTATGTAGTAGTAGTAGTACCCTCCTCTGACCCGATGTAACTGAGTGACGTAAGGTCTTAATTGTCATCAACAGTTACCACCAATAAACAAGAAAAGAAAATGACAAAGCAAAATAAACTCATTTTCCTTTTCTTTTATTACTAATTAATACTTTCAACTAAACAAAGCTACCAGCTGTTAAGCTATATTTACTTTAAAACAACTCAGCCAAGAAAAATTTGTGTGAAACCATGTAAAAATATTCCAACTTCCAAGCGGTGATATCCCACAAAAAATTAAAATCACCAAAAAAATAACTTGTTGACCTAAATAAATTGACTGCACTAAAAAGTAATCGGTGAAACAATTTCTATCTTATTACAAGCAGGAAATAATAAAATATAAATAAATGAACCTGCAAAAAAAAATTGTTAGAAAAAAACCCACACTACTTCTGTCATATATTTAAAACATAAAAAGACCATGTCTGGAGGTCCATCCACCTATAAATCAACAAAAAATTGAAGTAAATTTATATTACTTTTATTTTTCTTAAAAAAATTTTTTTTTTATTAGAACATGTTTTTCCTACAAAAAACTTGAAGTGAAGAACTGAAGAATTAAGACATGAATTGGACTCCGTTCGATAAAAACTCCCATGTTTTTTATCTACTTATTCTTCCTTAATAAATAAAAATCAATCTTTTATTTTCTAAGAAAAAACCTGTGAAGATAAGCTAACAAAAACCTATGAGAATTACTAAAACAACAAAACGAATTCCAAATCAACGCTCAAATATTACCAAAAAATATTTAAAAAGTGTTATTTTCAAAAACCAATGATCTTGTTTTTTATTAAAAAAATGATTGGGTGTCAAAAACACCGACAGCCACTGAAAGCCTTTAACCTGGCTTTGGCTGTACCACGAAAAAAATTTTCTCTAAAAAAAAATTTTTTTTTTTAATTAAAAAAAAAACAAAAAAAATTACATCAGATGTTAAAAAAACTAGCCAAAACTCACGTAGGGCGCCATTTGTGGCCAATTAAAATGCGTTGGGTGACATTTTGTGACACTGTGAATAGAACAATAACACTGTGCCAATTTGTGACACAAAAAAAACCACTGAGAAATTAAACAAATATCTGGAAGCAGAACTGTATTTTTCAGCTAGGTAAAACATTGATATGCCCGGTAACTTTTATACAGTGGAGAAGGGGGGGGGGTTCAGAAATAAGAAAATTTTAAGCGCCACAGTGTTTTAATATCAATGTTTTACAAAGAAGATCTTATTTAAAATACAGTTCAACCCAAACGTTGTAGCCAAACAATGAAACTCTACTTACTTCCGAGGCTTCCAGAGTATTTGTGTAATTAAAAAAACCGAAAAAAAATTGACTAATAAACAAAATAAGATTTCAAAAGATTCCTAAATGAATCAAAATGACACAAATAGAAAGTATTTTATAGGTAGATGCACATTTCCAACAGGTCACAGTGTACCTACATTTGAGTCAGTAGTGTAAGACTCACTTATCTAAATGATTGTTAAAAAAACATACTTCCAAAATTATTCCGTCATAGGGGAGATCTGGACCAAATATCTGCTGTCATCATTCTACGTTGGGTAGAATGAGACAGACAGCAACCCAGTCCGAGATCTACCCCATGAGGTAAAGTGATGTAAGGAAACCGCAAAAAAATATAACCTCATCTCTCTTTTGTCTCTGCAAAGTTGGTTCATTGGATTGTACAAATAACACAAAGATTTAGTTCATCTTGTATAATTCAATGGTAAAAAAAAGGAAAATTATCAAAAAAAAATAAAGATGAAACCAAGTTGAAACAAACTCTTTCAAAGGTACAGTACAATTTAAATGGAAGTTATGCCGCAAAATTTTGGTCATGACGTCATACCTTATCTTGCGTTTACAAAAATGTTGAAATTATGTGGTGAAAATTATATATATATATATATATATATATATATATATATATATATATATATATATATATAAAAACAAATATTATATCTAAGGGGGTACTTGCTCCTACCTTGGTCTTCTTATTCTGTAATTTTGTTACTTGTAAACCGTATTGGTCCCAGACATTTTCCTCACTGCTGCACCGGTCCCAGTTCTTGTTCACGCCCACCCTGAGGATCTCCTAGCACATGATGCTAGGACAGCACATGGTCCAAAAATGTGGTTAGATCTTGCCCGATCGTAAAACCCTGTGGAAAATTAAATGTTTCAGTTTCCTGGAATTCGTCTATTTTGCACGAAGTTCCCCTACACCGAGTAATTTAAATCAAGAACCCCATGTCGACTCAATAAAATAAAGTAGATTTAAACAGATGAACTAAAATAATCCTAACGTACCTTTCCCAGGGTTACAATGCTACACCCGGCTTCACACCAGCGTCCAGCACAACTGTCCCGTCGATGGAATGGACAGGGCTGTAGACAAAGGAGAAAAACAATATATAGTTTTTATCCAAAACGTGGTTTTAAAAAAAAATAAAAAAACTCCGAAAATTCCCCACGTCCTTTGTCGAAAAAGTATATTTCACACGAAAAACAACTACAATATGGGAGGCAAATATTGTCTTGAAGAATTCAAAAAAAAATTATAAAAAAAAATCGAACTTACCGCTCTTATTTCCCGTAGAAATGGCGTAGGCCGCCTTTTAATCCCTCTCAAAGGGTGTGAGCGTCACTTTAAGATACGCCTAAACACGACGGCTCACTCTTCACAGTCTCTGGGACAGAACCTGCAGCCACTGCAGTGCCACTAACAAGAAAAAAACAATGGCGATCCCAGAGACTTGTTGCCGACCCAGCCAGTTCTTTTGAAAAGAGACAAGGCAGTTTGTCGAGAACACAAAAAATGAAGTTGCCGGAAACCGTTAGTAGATCTAGTGGGACAGTACCAACCTAATTTTCCCGGTTAAATTAAAATAAGGATGCAAACCTATTTATAAAAAAAACGCTCTCACCAAAAAATCACTAAATCCGGTTTGCGAGACTGGAGGAAAAAAACCCGCGGTTTTCAAACTAACCAATGAGGAAATACATTAATACTTTCGTACCGGTATATAGGGGCAGCATCGACCAAGGGGATATTGAAAATACGTAAAACGCGCATTGAGGTGTTGTCAGATCTATTTCCACGGTTGAAATTTTTATAACAAGGACGTCGAGACACCCTCCATACATAGACCGAACATTTGCCTACCGGACCCCCGCCAACATAGCAAGTAGGAGGAAAATAACCAGCAGGACTATAAGAAGCTCAGCATTGAAACCATCAACTGTAAAATCAATTACTGGAGATCAGAGCATGCAGCAAACCCAGGAATATTCGAACATTCAACCAATTCCCATATGGGTAAAACTATACTAAGTGTAGAATTTAGTTGTATTTTAGTTACAGTTTTAGTCAAAAGTTTCCTTTGCTCTTTATATATGTTTTCTCTAAGATTCATATGGTTTGACGCCATTCTTGTAAAACATTTCTACATTAATAAAGTTGTTTCTGAACTTGAACCTAAAAATACACATTGAACTACTGCTTATACTCGGCACAAGAGTGTTCAGATGTTAAGTTTGCTCACCACTAGCTACCCTACAAAGCCCTTCAATCCGACTAACTGAGCTAGTTATTAACTTTATATAACTATGATTATATATAAATTTATATAATATAAAAATACGATTTTGTTTATTCTTTTAGTCCTGGTTTTTATTCCTCGTTTATCTCCCATTTACAAAAGTGCATAACTCGTATTTATTTTATCTTTTCCCTATCAAATTAATAAAGATATCAAAGTGGGCGGAGCCTCGGTTGTTCCTGGTCAAACCGTGGACCTAACTATGTTTTCGTGCTATCAAAACTAGCTAATCCGTGGAGGATATGAGGTTCGGAAGAGAAATTATTTTCCCAATATCGTCGAAAATAAACATAAGCGAATGAAATGTTCATCTAAATGTTTCCTTCCTGTTACTGAAACCATTTGTGATGCGGCAACGCCGCCATGCCCCAGCAGAACAGCTGTTTATCTCCGTGAACGTCAAAGAAAATTACAAAATTTTACAGACAAACAAAACAATCAAAAGTTTTAATGTGATTTTTCCCCGAAACCTGTGATCTTAAATTCCAATTACGATGTCCAGATAATGCGATGTGCGTAGTGTCCACAGTAATTCGATGGAATGTCTCCTTTATAAGGTAACTTTTTGGACACTATATAACCTCCAAACCTAGCTCTATAAAATACCCTTAGTTTGTGTACAGAAAGACGAGTCGAAGAGCCTTGATTATTTACCTAAATAAACAAATATGTAACGTTGCCTTAAACGTAAAAACGACACGTTACACTAGGTAAAACATTGATATGCCCGGTAACTTTTATACAGTGGAGAAGGGGGGGTTCAGAAATAAGAAAATTTTAAGCGCCACAGTGTTTTAATATCAATGTTTTACAAAGAAGATCTTAATTAAAATACAGTTCAACCCGAACGTTGTAGCCAAACAATGAAAATCTACTTACTTCCGAGGCTTCCAGAGTATTTGTGTAATTAAGAATAACCAAAAAAATTGACTAATAAACAAAATAGAATTTAAAAGATTCCCAAATGAATCAAAATGACACAAATAGAAAGTTCCTTATAGGTAGATGCACATTTCCAACAGGTCACAGTGTACCTACATTTAAGTCAGTAGTGTGAGACTCCATTATATAACATAGGGGAGATCTGGACCAAATATCTGCTGTCATCATTCTACGTTAGGTACAATGAGACAGACAGCAACCCAGTCTGAGATCTACCCCATAAGGTAGAACAATGTAAGGAAACCGCTAAAAAAATATAACCTCATCTCTCTTTTGTCTCTGCAAAGTTGGTCATTGGGTTGCACAAATAATACAAAAATTTAGTTCATCTTGTTTATTATAATGGTAAACCAGATAAAAATAACATGATAAAAAGAAAAATGAAATGGTTGGGAACAAGTCAGGGCCAAAATAGCAAGGCACTTAAAACTCGACAGAAAAGTTATCCTAAGTAAATGAAAACAAGTCAATGTAGTAAATATGCCGCAAAATGGTGGTCATGACGTCATACCGTTACCTTGCGTTTACAAGCAATGTTGAAATTATACTGTGCAAAATTATATATGGAAAGATTATGTCTAAATTATATTGTGAAAATTATATATGAAAAAAATTATAGTTAAGGCTTGCTCCTACCTTGGTCCTTCAATTATTTAATAATTGTTGGTGTTTTATTTGGTAAACCTGGAAGTGTTGTTGGTTTTCCCACATACTCCTGCTACTCCGGGTCTCGTTCTGCCGCGCCTCCCCTCGTGCTTGCTTAGCACATGGTGCTAGGGCAGCACATGGACGTGAAAAGGTTGTGGGACCTTGCCCGAGCGTAAAAACCCTGTGGAAAATGAAATGTTTCAGTTTCCTGGAATTCGTCTATTTTGCACGAAGTTCTCCTACACCGAGTAACTTAAATCGAGAACCCCATGTCGACTCAATAAAATAAAGTAGATTTAAACAGATGAACTAAAATAATCCTAACGTACCTTTGCCAGGGTTACAACTGGCTCGAACCTCGTTCCACCAGCAAAACTGTCCCGTCGATGGAATGGACGGGCTGTAACCAAAGGAAAAACAATATATAGTTTTTATCCAAAACGTGGTTAAAAAAAAATATAAAAAAACTCCAAAAATTCCACACGTCTGCTGTAGTAAAATTACATTTCACACGAAAAACAATTACAATTTGGGAGGCAAATATTGTCTTGAAGAATTCAAAAAAAATTTAAAAAAATCGAACGCTTCTTTCCCGTAGAAACGGCGTAGGCCGCCTTAAATCCCTCTCAGAGGATGTGAGCGTCACTTAAGATTCGCCTAAACAACGACGGCTCACAGTTATACCGTCTTTGATATAATCTGCAACTACTGCAGTGCCAATAAGTGCCAATAACCACAAAAACAATGGCGACACCAATAGACGGCCACCAGCCCAACCAAATTTTCCCGGTTAAATTCAAATAAGAATGCAAACGCATTTATAAAAAAACGCTTTCGCCGAAAAATCACTAACTCCGGTTTACGAGCCTGGAGAAAAAAACCGCGGTTTTCAAACTAACCAATGATGAAATACCCTAATACTTCCGTACCCTGCGCATGAGGTGTTGTCGGATCTATTTCCACATAGGTACAATCTCTAGTACAATCTCTAGTAGTCAGCTTGGCCATAGAAATTTTAAAACTTGAATTGTGGCTAAAATACAGACTTCTATTTACCTTTTTCTATGTTTTTACATACCTTTATGGATTTTCCCATATAATTTGGCCCCACAAGTTTTTTTTTATCACTATTTTCCGAATTTTTCGCGATTTTCCGTGATTGTATTTCATTGTTTTTACTTTAGAACTGTCACTTTTCTGATTTAACAAACACAGGGTAGGATTTATTATTTTTTAATTATAAATTTACCTATACTTTATTATTATTAAATTAATAGCAACTTCACGCAATTTTTTCCCATTTTTTTTATTTGTTTGATTATAACTTTTCCAACTAGGTGGTTAGTATACAATTCAACTTATTTTTTATTAAAAAAATACATAAAATGGCGAATCCGAAATGACGGATTTTCCCATTTATGAACCGATGTGCATCAAACTCGGAACTTTGAGATTTTTCAGGTCGCTGATTATTATTTTTGACTTAAATTTATAAAAATCAAAATGGCGGATCCAAAATGGCGGACTTTCCCATTTATAAACCAATATGCATCAAATTCGAAACTTTGGGGTGTTTCAGGTCGCTAAATATGATTTCTAACTTAAACATTAAAAAAATCAAAATGGCGGTCCCACAATGGCGCACTTTCTTATTTATAAACCGATTTGCATCAAACTTGGAACTTTGAGATCTTTCAGGTCGCTGATTATTATTTTTAACTTAAATTTATAAAAATCAAAATGGCGGATCCAAAATGGTGGACTTTCCCATTTATGAACCAATATGCATCAAACTCGGAACTTTGGAGTGTTTAAGGTCGCTGATTATTAATTTTAACTTAACTTTGTAAAAATCAAAATAGCGGATCCAAAATGGCGGACTTTCCCATTTATGAACCAATATCCATCAAATTCGAAACTTTAAAGTGTTCCAGGTCGCTGAATGTGATTTCTAACTTAAACTTTAAAAAAATTAAGATGGCGGATCCAAAATGGCGGACTTTCCCATTTATGAACCAATATGCATCAAACTCGGAACTTTGGGGTGTTTAAGGTCGCTGATTATTATTTTTAACTTAAATTTATAAAAATCAAAATAGCGGATCCAAAATAGCGGACTTTCCCATTTATGAAACAATATCCATCACATTCGAAACTTTAGAGTGTTCCAGGTCGCTGATTGTGATTTCTAACTTAAAGAATCAAAATGGCGGATCCAAAACGGCGGACTTTCCCATTTATGAACCAATATCCATCAAAGTCCGCCATTTTGGATCTGCCATTTTGATTTTTTTAAAGTTTGAGATAGAAATCATAATCAGCGACCTGGAACACTCTAAAGTTTAGAATTTGATGGATATTGGTTCACATCCACTTCTAAATAAGGCCTCTCATCTTTTCGAGCATGACTTATCACATAATCTAAAACGTACGTTAGCCTATCGGTCGATGCTTGTTCAGGGTGACTCGAAGGTCGACCGCCTACGAGCGCCTGGGTCCGTTTCCCTGACGATTACAATTACGACATTCTCTTACTGTTACCCCTGCTTGTCCACACGAATAACACTGCTTACCTCTAGGTAATGCGCACCCGATCGCCATGTGCCCTGTTTGGTTGCATCTATAACAAACAACGTCCCTATTCGCCCTACCAGATCCAACACCCTGTGGTGGTTGTACATCCCTGTCACTTACGCTAGACTGACCACTAGGTAGTTGTTGTCTCTCTCTATCAGCTCTAGCAGAGAAACTGCTTGCTGGCTGCTGCCTATTTCTGTCGAATCTATTAGCAGGATGATTTAAATTCTGTTGGTTCGATGTCCCGGCACCTGATATTTGAATTGCATCAACCCCTGTTGGAAAATCGTCAATATCGCTCTCTACGTCCACGTAGGCCAAGTCAGGTTCAAAAGATTGGTTTCTTCTAGGAGTAAAATTCTCCTCTTCTAACCCATATCTCTGGTCTATTCTACGACACAAATCTTTTAAATGTGATAGGCTATGGACCTCAGTAGCAATCAACCCTTTCTTATAGATGTCCGCTATATTTCTGAAGACGATAGCTAATTTTGCCTCTTCGGAAACAGGACAGCCAAGTCTTTGGAAGTATGTGTTCATGACAGCAATGTAGGTCCCTATAGACTCTCCAGGGCCTTGTTTACGTTTTTGGATCTCCTTCAATAGCTTCTCGCCATATGAAGAAGGAAGATACTCTGCCATGATCCTCTGTTTCAGCTGTTCCCATGTATGGACGTCTCTACGAACATCTTTATAAAAAGTATAGGCTGACTTTTCAAAAAGATCAATGCCTGAGTTCAGTAGAACCTTTTTGCTAACTCCTCTAGCCTGACTCAACTCGTCCACTCTCTCAAAAAATGCGGTGACGGAGATCGTACCCCTCTCGCCTGTAAACTTTAAGTTCCATTTATGCGGAGGTACAGGTGCAACGTGATATGAGGTACCAGGATCACTTGACATTGGTACTGGCGACGAACATGAAAATGGTCGTGACTGAGCAATTGGTGCAATGCTACTTTGGAGGGCAGCTAAACTCAAAGGAACGGTAGACGGTTGTTGATACTGAAAAGCTGTTGTACCGTAATTCTCAATCGGCATAGGGAGTGGTGCTTGTACTGATGTTTGAGTTGGGTTCGTTAGCATTTGCATTTGCACTGGAGCAATGACCGACGGTTGGTTCGTAGGCTGTTGAGCTGTTCTTTGTGTGCTCGAGTGCTGTGGTTGTGGAAGTTAAGACTGGCTGGGAATGTTTCCAACATTTGTCGAGTGATCTGAGCTTCGACTCGTTGATTGGGTTTCAGATGCTTCATCATCATCTGAGGTCACGCCAACTCTGAATAAATCTGTTGCTTGGCTCTGCAACCTCCCAATCAAACTCAAGGTTTCCGCAACCAGTATGCCTTTCGTTTGACTTTCTTCAAAGTTGGATGGATTCATGTTATTTATCCTGGCTAACACGTGTTCCAACCTTACAGCGATTTTCCTAAACTCTTCCCCTTTGCTCGTACCAGAGAACTTCTCTACCAGCGGTACCAGACTATCAAGCTTCTTCATGCAGCTAAAAGCATCTTGGCCAAATTTAAAGGGATACGAAGGGTATCTCATACTTGCATCAGTCTTTTTTCTTTGTTTGATCAGCATAAGCTGTTGTTTCATCTCTTCCACCGATCCAATAGCTATGCCTCTCCATATTAACTCGTCCTTGACTAAGTACCTTATGTCAGACAACCGACTCAAAGAAATAGCCATGGTGCCTTTTATATTCAAACTTTAAACTTTAATTAAAACTGTTAATTATACCTCCCAATTATAAAAATTAAACCACGCAATAACAAACACAAAGTTCACTTTCAATTCACTAGTGAAAATCACTATAAATTTTCTCACAAATGTAGAAAATATAAAACTTAAATACGGGCAGACGCGAACAAAACCGACAAACACCGGAGCAGTAAGAAAATAAAATTTATTTGCATTTAAAAATGTAATCATAGTTTATATTAAGTATTTGTACAACCAACTATGACGTCCAACCTTGCAGAGAGAAATAACTACTTAAATCCTAAATTAGAATTAACAAGTAGCCATAAAAAAGTTTTAAAAAAATAAAAGAGAGAGACAAGAGCTTTGGCAGTGTTTAGGTCTTATGTTCCACTCCTGCGTGAGTAAAACCAAAAAGTGATGTTTGTTTACCTCAGCAACCGAATAGGTAAATTTATCCCTAAATGGAACGTACAACAGACTACCTATAATAAAAATCCCAAAGCTGTTGTACACAGTTAACGCTAGGGTATACTCCTCCTATTGCAGAACGGCTCCACAAATAAACTCCTCAAAAAAAACCCAAATCACCGTATACAATGATTTTTCTCAAAAGAATAAATCAAAACCCACTTTAACCTGCTTACCTATCCTGAGGTTACACGAACCATGCATTGCTTAATGCAACATCATCCCTTAATATATAAGTGAACGCAATAAGCATCGGAACGAATGTTCATGTTATAGAAATCGTAAAATATGCTCAATTAAAAAAAATCCGCTCGCTAAAATTGCGTCGAATTAGACTAGTAAGGATGTTGTGTGTAATTAAAAAATTAAACGAAAATTTAAAAAAAATTACCGATGGTAATAAATTTTTTTTTACCGAAATAACGTCTTGGTAGAACTGCAACTCTCTAATAATCGTTAAAATCACATTCCCAAAATTTAACCTAAATTGATGCAAACCATGGTCAAAAAGACCCTAGGATCGTACCGGAAGGTGTCAAAAAAAAATTAGTGGCTCACTAAAATTTTCAAAATATTACTCTACCCTAATAGGTGGTTTGGAGTAGGGAGAAAAAAAAATTAAAACAAATGATGATAGGTTGTTAAAACGCGAGGGTTCGAAATGAAATTATATTTTAATTCAGAAAAAAAAATATTTAAATAAACTGGTAAAAGAATTGTAGGGCAAGGTACTACTATGCACCAAAAAAAAAATTTTGCAACAAGAAAATCAAGTTTTCCTCCTAAAAAAAAATATTAAAAAAAAATATTTAAAAAAATATTTTCAAAAAAAAATTAAAAATTTTTAAGTGGGGTTGCAGCTCGCATTAACGATTTAAAAAAAAATTAAAATAAAGTTAACACTAGAAAAATCTTAATCTTATGTTATGCAATAGTCTTTGTTCTTTTCCTTTGATTACAGTTGCCGATTCCCTTTCCTTCCCAGAACTGTGTTACTTGTAAGGCAAGGTGAGTGAGCAAAAAAAAATTAATTAACTACTGGAAAAAAAATTCTTGAAAATAAAATTTACTTAAAAATCATAAGTTATGAAAAAAAAACGTAATTGCAAAAAAAAACCAATCAGTTTAGGAAAAGTTGAAAAACATTTATGTTCCAAAAAAAAAACAACCGATGTTAGTATATTGTTTAAAATTATTACTTAAGGGAATAAGTATCACTATAATAATGTGAACCTAAGTTTTAAACTTTGCACTCAACTCAGTAACGAATTATCTTGTATGCATTTTCAGAAAATCAAATACGAAACAATTCCAAGTTCCAACTATAAGACCGTTATAAAACTAACTTTGTCTACTTCAGTTTATATACACACAACATCCAATAAAAAAATTTTACTGCTTAATGCATTCTCAGATCCTTATTCCTGGTGTTCACGAGATATAAAATTAAGTTGGGCCCTTCCCACAACTATTAGTCAAAGCAAAAATTACTAAATGTCCAAGGGCTAATGAGACCCTATCACCTACAAATGACATTTTGAAATGAAACAGCTAGGAATAATCCTGCGTAAAAACCAGACAACAAAAATCAAGAAGCCAAAACTATTACATTAATTTTAAAAGAGCATAATAACCTTCCGGCCCCAAATAAACTTTTGTTATATCAACAAAACTCGGCCTAAAACCAAAAAAATCTTTTTATTAGACATTTCCCCTATTTCCTAAGTATAATGTCAATAAACCTAAGAACTTGTGATTTCCATTCCAATCCCATCTGGACCCTATATATTTTTCAAACGGTTAAACGCCCACAGGCGAAACAATATCTTATTTCAAAGAAAGGTGAAGATATTTTGAAGCACCCTGTGAAAATAGAACACTATTATGGAAAATTGTTCAGATCAGTGTTCTTACTAATTTTTACCCTAAATATATCTAGTTCCCTCATGTGCATGTTACTATTTTAATTCCTATCAAAAAAATCAATGATCTTAAATTTATTGTTTAACCTGAACGCTTTCCCATTTATTCCACAACAGTGTATTGTAGTTTAAAACTTTGCTTCATTATTTGAGGTCACCAGTATGAAATTATTTTAAAATAAAAAAAATTAAATAAAAAAAATTATTTCCCAATTGTCCACAACTTCCAAGTTTTCATCCCTAAATACCTAGGTACTTTCTCAGTCTAACACCATCCATCGTTATCCAACATAACGCTTTAATTTCAGAAGCAACAAAACGAAGATTGAGTGAAAAAACTAAGCAAGTAAGTTGTAAGTTGAGTTACAATGGGCGCAGATGACAGGCCCCTTTAAGTACACGTCACTGTCCTGAAATGCAAACTATCAAAAAAACTGAAGACTAGCATATCTGCCGTCAAACAACATTTGGCATAAAATAAAAATAATTCCATATCATACCAGTATCCTCAAAAACAAACGTTTTTTATTATAAGACCCAAACACCTAACCAATAAATCTTGTTATTTAAAACTATGATTTGGAAGTAAAAGATTTATTTAGTCCTGCCTGATCAAATAAGACAAAAAAAAGTTCCCCTGTTGTAACTCAAGAAGTTCCCATTTGGTCCCCTAAAAAAATATTACCTGTCTGATCACCCTTTAAAACTACGACCACTATACAAACCGTTTTGACCAAAACAAGAATTCGAGAAGTTATGTTTACAGAAAGAAATAATCTTTCTAAGAAAAATAAAATTATTTAAAAAAGAAGTAAAATTTTGAAATATTTTTACCAATTACCCCCGCCTAGCATTTATATTTAGTTGAAGGTCTCTCTTAAATTCACTGACCAATTTCACGGCCTCAAAATGACATTAGTTTAAAAAAATTACTGAACTTTACAAATAAACTAAAAAAAAAAATCAAAAAAACTTATATCTATCTATATCTGTCTCAGTTAAACATTTCTTTTGTGGTATTATATCTAGTTGGGCTTCAAATTCATTTTATCTGTATTCAATCTGGAGCAGGCAAAACTTCTCAAGGCTCAAACATAAATGTTTGCCCTCCATTGGCCATGACCAAGCTATGACCTGAACGCAGAAAAAAAATACAGAAAAATTAATTGTGAACCAGAAAAACTTTAATTGATAGAAATACCCGTAGGTCATTTTTTTAAAAAATGCACTACAAAGCCCAACGCTGTATTTTCTACCAAAAAAAAATTTGACCAGTCACGAAACCACAACTAGACTTGATAACCAGAGACCTAAAAAACTGTCCTACAAAGAAAATACCCCCAAAAAAAAATGTTAACTGGACTTTTGGCATTGATCTTCAGCCAATGTGTTGCTCTAGGAATTTTAGCCTTGTGTTCCCTAAAGTTTCGAGCTGACACTATGTAGTAGTAGTACCCTCCTCTGACCCGATGTAACTGAGTGACGTAAGATCTTAATTGTCATCAACAGTTACCACCAAAAACAAGAAAAGAAAATGACAAAGCAAAATAAACTCATTTTCCTTTTCTTTCATTACTAATTAATACTTTCAACTAAACAAAGCTACTAGCTGTTAAGCTATATTTACTTTAAAACAACTCAGCCAAGAAAAATTTGTGTGAAACCCTGTAAAAGTATTCCAATTTCCAAGTGGTGACATCCCACAAAAAATTAAAATCACCAAAAAAAATAACTTGTTGACCTAAATAAATTGACTGCACTAAAAAATAATCGGTGAAACAATTTCTATCTTATCACAAGCAGGAAATAACAAAATATAAATAAATAAACCTGCAAAAAAATTGTTAGAAAAAACACACTACCTATGTCATATATTTAAAACATAAAAGGACCATGCCTGGAGGTCCATCCACCTATAAATCAACAAAAAATTGAAGTAAATTTATATTACTGTTCTTAAAAAAAAATAAAACATGTTTTTCCTACCAAAAAAACTTTAAAGAATTAAGACATGAATTGGACTCCGTTCAATAAAAACTCCTATTTTTTTTATCTACTTATTCTTCCTTAATAAATAAAAATGAATCTTTTATTTTCCAAGAAAAAACCTGTGAAGATAAGCTAACAAAAAACTATGAGAATTACTAAAACAAAACGAACTCCAAATCAACGCTCAAATATTACTAAAAAATATTTAAAAGTGTTATCAAAACCAACGATGATGGAAATTCTTATTTTTTATTAAAAAATGATTGAGTGTCAAAAACACCGACAGCCACTGAAAGCCTTAACCCTAGCTGTAACACAAAAAAATTATTATTATTATTTTTTTTTAATTCAAACTTTTTTTTCCAAATTCAAAAAAAACCAAAAAAAATTACATCAGATGTGAAAAAAACTAGCCAAAAACTCACGTAGGGCGTCATTTGTGGCCAATTAAAATGCGTTGGGTAATATTTTGTGGCAAACTAAAAGACGTTGCCGCCATTTTGTGACACTGTAAAGAGAACAATAACGCTGTGCCAATTTGTGACACTAAAATCAAATTACTGAGTAATTAAACAAATATCTGGAAGCAGAACTGTATTTTCCAGCTAGGTAAAACATTGATATGCCCGGTAACTTTTATACAGTGGAGAAGGGGGGGTTCAGAAATAAGAAAATTTTAAGCGCCACAGTGTTTTAATATCAATGTTTTACAAAGAAGATCTTAATTAAAATACAGTTCAACCCAAACGTTGTAGCCAAACCATGAAACTCTACTTACTTCCGAGGCTTCCAGAGTATTTGTGTAATTAAGAATAACCAAAAAAATTGACTAATAAACAAAATAGAATTTAAAAGATTCCCAAATGAATCAAAATGACACAAATAGAAAGTTCCTTATAGGTAGATGCACATTTCCAACAGGTCACAGTGTACCTACATTTGAGTCAGTAGTGTGAGACTCCATTATATAAATGACTGTAAAAAAACACTTCCAAAATCATTCTGTCATAGGGGAGATCTAGACCAAATATCTGCTGTCATCATTCTACGTTAGGTAGAATGAGACAGACAGCAACCCAGTCTGAGATCTACCCCATGCGGTAGAACAATGTAAGGAAACCGCAAAAAAAAAATATAACCTCATCTCTCTTTTGTCTCTGCAAAGTTGGTCATTGGGTTGCACAAATAATACAAAAATTTAGTTCATCTTGTTTATTATAATGGTAAACCAGATAAAAATACCAAACATGATAAAAAGAAACATGAAATGGTTGGGAACAAGTCAGGGCCAAAATAGCAAGGCACTTAAAACTTGACAGAAAAGTTATCCTAAATAAATGAAAACAAGTCAATGTAGTAAATATGCCGCAAAATGGTGGTCATGACGTCATACCGTTACTTTGCGTTTACAAGCAATGTTGAAATTATACTGTGCAAAATTATATATGGAAAGATTATGTCTAAATTATATTGTGAAAATTATATATGAAAAAAATTATAGTTAAGGCTTGCTCCTACCTTGGTCCTTCAATTATTTAATAAATGTTGGTGTTTTATTTGGTAAACCTGGAAGTGTTATTGGTTTTCCGACATACTCCTGCTACTCCGGGTCTCGTTCTGCCGCGCCTCCCCTCGTGCTTGCTTAGCACATGGTGCTAGGGCAGCACATGGACGTGAAAAGGTTGTGGGATCCTTGCCAGAGCGTAAAAACCCTGTGGAAAATGAAATGTTTCAGTTTCCTGGAATTCGTCTATTTTGCACGAAGTTCCCCTACACCGAGTAACTTAAATCGAGAACCCCATGTCGACTCAATAAAATAAAGTAGATTTAAACAGATAAACTAAAATAATCCTAACGTACCTTTCCCAGGGTTACAACTGGCTCGAACCTCGTTCCACCAGCAAAACTGTCCAGTCGATGGAATGAACGGGCTGTAACCAAAGGAAAAAACAATATATAGTTTTTATCCAAAACGTGGTTAAAAAAAAATATAAAAAAACTCCAAAAATTCCACACGATTGCTGTAGTAAAATTACATTTCACACGAAAAACAATTACAATTTGGGAGGCAGATATTGTCTTGAAGAATTCAAAAAAAAAAAAAATCGAACTTACCACGCTTCTTTCCCGTAGAAACGGCGTAGGCCGCTTTAAATCCCTCTCAGAGGATGTGAGCGTCACTTAAGATTCGCCTAAACAACGACGGCTCACAGTTATACCGTCTTTGGTATAATCTGCAACTACTGCAGTGCCAATAAGTGCCAATAACCACAAAAACAATGGCGACACCAATAGACGACCACCAACCCAGCCAAAATTCTTTAGGAAAGAGGAAAGACACTTTGTCAAGAACACAAAAAAATGAAGTTGCCGGAAATCGTTCGTAGATCTGGTGGGGACAGTACACAGTACCAACCAAATTTTCACGGTTAAATTCAAATAAGAATGCAAACGCATTTATAAAAAAACGCTCTCGCCGAAAAATCACTAACTCCGGTTTACGAGCCTGGAGAAAAAAACCGCGGTTTTCAAACTAACCAATGATGAAATACCCTAATACTTCCGTACCCTGCGCATGAGGTGTTGTCGGATCTATTTCCACGGTTGAAATTTTTATAACAAGGACATCGAGACACCCTCCATACATAGACCGAACATTTGCCTACCGGTCCCCCGCCAACATAGCAAGTAGGAGGAAAATAACCAGACGGACTATAAGAAGCTCAGCATTGAAACCATCAACTGTAAAATCAATTACTGGAGATCAGAGCTTGCATCAAACCCAGGAATATTCGAACACTCAACCAATTCACATATGAGTAAAGCTATACTAAGTGTAGAATTTAGTTGTATTTTAGTTACAGTTTTAGTCAAAAGTTTCCTTTGCTCTTTATATATGTTTTCTCTAAGATTTATATGGTTTGACGCCATTTTTGTAAAACATTTCTACATTAATAAAGTTGTTTCTTAACTTGAACCTAAAATACACATTGAACTACTGCTCAAACCCGGCCTAAGAGTGTTCAGATGTTAAGTTTGCTCACCACTAGCTAGCCCTACACAACCTTCCAATCCGACTGAGTTAGCTATTAACTTTATTTAACTATGATTATATATAAATTTATATAATATAAAAATACGATTTTGTTTATTCTTTTAGTCCTGGTTTTTATCCCTCGTTTATCTCCGATTTACAAAAGTGCATAACTCGTATTTATTTTATCTTCTCCTTATCAAATTAATAAAGATATCAAAGTGGGCGGAGCCTCGGTTGTTCCTGGTCGACCCGTGGACCCAAATATGTTTTCGTGCTATCAAAACTACCTAATTCGTGAAGAAAAAGAGGTTTTGGACGAGAAGTCATTGTCCCAATATCCTCGAAAATAAACATAAGCGAATGAAATGTTCGTCTAAATGTTTTCTTCCTGTTACTGAAACCATTTGAGATGCGGCAACGCCGCCATGCCCCAGCAGAACAGCTGTTTATGTTCATGAACGTCAAAGAAAATTACGAAATTTTACAGATAAACAAAACAATCAAAAGTTTTAATGTGATTTTTCCCGAAACCTGTGATCTCAAACTCCAAATAGAATGCCCAAATAATACGATGTGCGCAGTGTCCACAGTAATTCGATGGAATGTCTCCTTTATAAGGTAACTTTCTGGACACTATATAACCTCCAAACCTAGCTCTATAAAATACCCTTAATTTGTGTACAGAAAGACGAGTCGAAAAGCCTTGATTATTTACCTAAATAAACAAATATGTAACGTTTGCCTTAAACGTAAAAATGACACGTTACAATATGTATTCTCAAAATGACTTTTTTCATTGTTACTCTACCCGGTATGGTAACAATTTCTGTTTACCATTCCATAAACAAGAGTTTTTTAAAAAGAGCCCAGTATATGCTGGAATTTCTTTATATAATATGTTACCAAATGATTTCAAACCTTTATCTTTGAATAAGTTTAAAAAAGTACTTAAGAAACTTCTTTGTACTGAAACATTTTACAAACTAAAAGAACTAAAATTGTTTTTGTCAAAAAAATAAATTAACAAAATCACATTTGGCGTAACAAAGCACTATTGTGTGCTATTAAAAGTATGTGTGTGAGCGTTTCTGTGTTTTTTTTTAATTTGTGTGTATATCTACCATTTGTTATACATATATACATATGACATGTTCTAGTGTAAGAACGCAATGTAATTTCATTTTACTATAGTACTCTTGTACCTATTTAAATACAATTATTGACTTGTTACATTCTATTGTTAATAGGCCTAAGTAACGAATAAATATTTTGATTTTGATTTTGATTTTGAATGGTGGGATGATTAGGTTGTTCTACACGTTTCTTTTCATTACTTTTAAACTTTACCCACACATTGAACAAATCCTCAGATTTTTCTGCGCCTTTCCATGATTTTTCTTTATAGCATTCTTTAAAGTCTTTCAACAGTTTATCAGGTATAAAGTTTTTTAAATATTCTAAATTCTAAATGACTGAGTCTGGTAGCAGCTTGCTTAGGATTTGCATGTTCCTCTGTTGGTTTATTTAAGCATTTGGAAAAATCGACTGCGTCGGGGTTCCAGGGGTATAAACCACATTTTCTGAATCCATTCGTAACAGCTTCAGGAGTTATTTCTCTTATTGCTTTTTGAAACACGAGTGGAAATGTTGCTTTGCTTACCACTTCGTTATTTGTTTCAAATTTCCAAGCATGAGCAGAATTTTTCCAATGTTTTTTTAATGGTCCAAAGACGCTAACATCACATGGTTGGATGAGGTGGGTCGCATTTGGGTATAAGGCAATTAAAATTATTCCATTTGATACACAAAACTCATGCAGGTGCACCGTTAAATGTGACTTATGTCCATCTAAAAATATTACCAATGGAAATGGAACTTTATTTTTGCGTGCCCATTTCATAAAACCATTAGCCACATATTCATAAAATGCCTCGCCTGTCATCCAGCCCGATTCAGTTTTTCCAGAGACCCAATCATCCGGCATATTTAAATTTATGTATCCAGGCATTCTCGTATATGGAAAGAGAATTAATGGAGGCAGAATAGTGCCATCTGCTCTAATATTTAGCAGCACTGTTAAGGATTCTTTATCTGATCCTTTTTTTACATCGTAAATGTTTTTTTCGCCCCTAGGGCCAATGACTTTACCTGATTTGGGACATAACAAAAATGAAGATTCATCTAGATTATAGAGTCTTTTAGGATCTGATAAAATCCAAAGTAAGTTGTCGGCACTTAACGAAACTTCCACCTCATTAAACCAGGCTCTTAGTTGATTTTCTGTTACTGCTGCTCTAACGGAAGTGAGAGTTTCAGGTACTCTTTGACTTAAGTCAGGATGCCTTTGCAAAAAAAGCTTGAGCCATTTTCGACCTGGTTTACCATCAACAAAGGGATTCTTTCGTTCAGAATTATTTACTATTTTTTGCACAGCCAATATGAGGTCATCTTTCTTGGGGGGGAATCCTTTTCTTGTGATTTCTTTTATCCATTCTACTAACTTTTCCTCTTCCTTTGCAGTCAAAACGGTTTTTGGCCCCATTTTTCTTTCTAAAGGAGTTTTACCCCAAACTTTGTATTTAAGAGTCATCCTTGGGACACCAAACTGCTTACTGGCTGTTGAAAATGGCATACCATTCTTGCACGCCTCAACAGCATCTGACATTGAGGTTGCTGAATAATTAAAAAACTTTTTTTTCAGCCATGTTGGATGGTAATCTAAAACCAATAGTTGTCACTGTAAAATCTAGTAATTGTCACTTTCAATTATATGCTGACAATTATTGGTAAATGTAAGTGAATTTTAAAAATTTTTCTAGCAAAATGCATAAAAAATAAAATAGATCTTAGTGAGATAATATTTTTATCAAATTTTGCATAAACACTTAAAACCAATAATTGTCACATAATGACAACCTCTGGGGATACATGTACCTGTTGTTCCAGTGATTGTCACTTCAAGTTTTACCTAACCTAACTTTTTGTTTACAAAATAAACACAGAAAAAAAATATTTCTATGCATAATCCAATGGCAGAAAATATTAAACCCTTCTTTTGTGACCATATAATCACACAATTTTATTTTAAATATTCATTTATCTTAAGGATTTTGTTAAGAAACACTCACAAAATGCTTGGTATCAAGACGCCATGATTTTTTTCTGACAGATGACACTTTCAACTCGACATCTATGTTTTTAGTAGTGAATCAAGTGCATTACAAGAACATATAGATGTCACTGGTATATTAGAAAATAATATAGAATCCTTATAATTTGAGAAAAACAGTTTCCACTAACAATTATTGGTGCGATGACAATTACTGGTGCCACTACCCTAGCCAATATATAAATTTTAATAAATTTTGTCGAACATAGTTTGAACCATAAAACAAAAAAAAAATATGAAACTAATAAAAATTTTTATAAAAAAAATTAAGTAGTCTAAATAGAGAGATAATTGTCTGATAAAGGCATAAAGCAAAATTTCAAACATTTCCTCGGCAAAGAAAATTTTTTATAAATATATATATATATATATATATATATATATATATATATATATATATTTATGTTATAACATATTGACCTAACTAAAAATAAAAATCTGGTATATGCAATTGAATTTCATATTACCATTGATTAAAATTAGAGCAAAATTCTAATGTATCCTATAAAAAAAATTTTAAGCCATGCTTGATAAACAAAAAAAAATTTAAGGTTATGTTATAACATAATTAAAATACCTTGCTTACGTCTCGAGATACGTGTATCTTCTTTTCTTCAGGCAACCAAATTCTGTAAGCTTTAGATTGTTCTGAGTACCCTACAAAAATACCATCTTTAGCTTTGGATTCAAATTTTCCTTGTCCAGGTACTCTATCTAAACAATACACATGGCACCCAAATACTTTAAGGTGTCTAACATCTGGCGTTCTTCCTGTCCATAATTCGTACGGAGTTTTTCCTCCTAGACTTTTGGTTGGACATCGATTTCTAATATAATTAGCAGTATTTATCGTTTCTGCCCAAAAACTTACAGGGAGACCAGACTCATTTAATAGACATCTTGCAGTTTCAACTAAAGTTCGATTCTTTCGCTCTGCAATCCCGTTCTGTTCTGGATTGTAAGCAACTGTCAGTCTTCTTACAATACCATGCTCTTTCAGAAATTGGTCTAAATTGTTATTTAGATACTCTGTACCATTTTCTGTCTGAATACATTTAACGCGTTTTCCTTTCTGATTTTCAAACATAGTAAGTATTTCTTTAGTCTTTTCTGCAACTTCCGCTTTTGACTTTATTAATCTGACCTCACGCCATCTTGAGTAATCATCTATAAACTCTACAAAGTATAGGGCATTTGCTTTAGATTGAACGCGCATTGGACCGCAAACGTCAGAATGTATTAGGTCCAAAACTTCAGATTTCCGTTCAGAAATTTTAGGAAACGGTGTTCTTGTCATCTTACTCTTGCAACAAACTTCACAGTCTAGTCCTTCCAATGCTGTAATATTATTTAATGTGACAGGTACCCACACAAAACCTACAACATTCTGCTGCTGTCCATCTGCAGTTGTAACATGAAAAGACCAATCAGTAGATAAAGAAAGATTTAGTGAATTTAAAATATATAAGCCATCAGATCCTAAAATAGAAGAGCAACTTCCGCTATCAACTAATGACAAAAGCTTCTCAGTATAAATGCTAATATTGAAATAAGGTCTATCATCAAATTCTCTTTTAATAAACAAAGCACTAATCGACTGACTCGAAAAATACTTATTTTCTGGCGGCTCATTAGAAATATAATTATTTGTTTGACTTTTATTATGTAAAGGGTTAGAAAAATTTTGTAAATTTTAAAAATTATTACTATTATTGTTAAACATAAAATTTTTTGAATTATTTTGTAAGGTATTATTAGGTTGAGAATTGACAAATCTTTGGGAATTTAATTTTGATTGTTTTTTTATAGGTTGTTTTCCTTTTGTTTGATTGAAAGTTCTTTGAGAATGGTTTTGGTTTCCAGTAGCCGTTGCTGCGGTTGTTTGGCGGTTTAAACCACTGGAGCTTTCTCCGTTTTTTGAAATATTATTTTTATTACACTGTGGGCAATTTATTTTAGAAAAATCTTTTAAGCCACAGGAATAACAAAAAAGTGTTTTAGGTTGTCTGCATATTTGATATTTATGCCCTTTCCTCAAACAATTATAACACGTAACCGTGTAACTTCTATTGTCTTGTGACATAGAAACATTCCCTGAAAATGAAGGGCGATTTAAGTCCGGTTCCATTCTATTTTTAAAGCCGAAATTCCGAAATTGATTAGTCACTTGTAAAGATTCCTCTAATTTCTTACAAAGTTTTGTCAATTCATCCATTGAAGAAATGTCATTTAGGGCCAAACCTCTGACATAATCAGGTAATAAATTCATTCTAACAATATCAACCATTTTTTGTTCTGAAACTGGTTCAATCAATCTATTAAAATATCCCTCCATTGAATTAATAAAAACAGAAACATTCTCTTTATAACCCTGTTTACGTGAGCTAATCTCTATTTTTAAATTTTTATCATGATTTTTAAGTAAATAAGTTTGTTTAAGCTTTTCCACCAAGTCCTCCCCATTAGAAAAACGATTTTTCTTGTGATTATTATGCCACCAAGTCCAAGCTTGACCATCAAAAAGATCACTGGCAGAGGCAAAAAGTTCATCAAATGAACAGTTGCTAGAGATTCTCAACGTTTCGACTTTTTCCATAAATGTCATTAACGAGCCATGTCCAGTGAATTTTTTAAGATCCCACTTATAGACTGGTATAGAACTTTGAAAAGGATTTGGAGGTATAATATTGGCAGACTGAATATTAAGAGTCGAAGTTGCAGGTAACCAATTATTTTCCAGGGTCCCTTCGAAAGTTAGACATTTGACATAAAGGTCTTGTCTAGAGCTACATTTTTTCTGTCTCACAATTCATTCTCGAAATTCTACCCGAAACATGGTGAAGTCGAGTAGTGATTTCTTTATATTTAGCCGTTTGTTTAGTACCCGTAAATGAATCAATTTTTTGTTTTAAACTATCTAAAGTTCCCTTAATTTGGGTATGGTCGTCACTAAAAGTAAAGGGATTTTTTATTGTTGCAAAACTACGGTTTGCATTTTCTTGAGACAGAAGGCCCTGCAAAACTATTCTTTTACTGTCAACATTCCCTGTAGGTTCAACCTTCCTAATCTTCAGCTCATATTCTACCTCACTAGCATGTAAAGCATTCACAATAAAAGCCATTGTCAACAATATTCAAGATCAAGATAAATAATGAAATTATATTATCAAATTAAATTCAGAAAAATAGATATCAAACAATCTTCAAATATATAAAAAAAAATTATTTTAAGTCAAATTCAGTTAAGTAGGTAAACAATGTTCAAATTAAAAAGATTTTAAAGTTTCCAAAACTTTTCCTCCAAACCCAAGAAGTCAACACACCAAAAAAAAAATTGACAAAATTTCCCTAAATTCTTGATTTTTCTATCAAAAATTTTCTTTGGTTTAGGCGCCACTTTGTTATTTTATTTTTTCATATAATATAACTTTTGGTATATTATTGATGTTGTTTTAATATACCTCAAATTTACCTCGGCTAGGAAGAGCTATTTAGGGTCGTGAGGTTCCTTTAAGAAAAATATTGCCAATTTTCTATTTTTGAAATGATAAAAAACCTCTATTTACTTTGACACAATTAACAACAATGGTGACAGATTTTTCATACTATCACCATGTTACCAATGTATCAATGCAGGAACGAAATAAAAGATCAGGATTACTTTTTGTTTACAACCCTCAACATTTATTTTGTTTCAGAAAGAAAAACAAAAAAAAACAAATATAAACAAGAAAAAAATATTAATTTTTTGTTGAAACTCAGTTTCTTAAAAAGGTAGTAAAAAAAATGATATTAATAAAATTATAGATTTTACTGTTCAAATAAAACTTAAAAGAGACATACTTCCTTTTTAGAACCTTGTTTTTTTGGATGTACAATAGTGAAAAAAAAATATTTACATATGTTGTAATAGTTTTGTCGAGAATTGAGGTTAGAAAAAAAAAACATAAAAACAAAACAATCTTAACTCAGGAAATGTTAGATTCAGTATACTTGAAGTAATCTTTAAAATACAACTATGGTTTCAATCATTTTCCATGGATAAAAACAAAAAAAACTTTATTTTCTGATCAAGTCCATCAAAACACCCTATATAAATATTCCAAAGTTTCATCAAAATTTGTACATACTGTGCAGTAATTCTGTAGAATTACCAAATAAAACTTTAGTTTATTCATACCAAGTTATTTATCTTTTCTGGACGCAAATCATCACCTAAGTTTATAAAAAAAACTAAAATGTGTATTTTGGTTATAAAAAAAAACTATATGTAAAAACAGCCATCGGCAATAGCTATATAAAATTTAGCTGTATTAACCTGTCTAACTCTATTTCAACCAAAGGTGCTTATAAAAACCATAACCTTAAATTTAACCATATGGTCATGTCGTAGTGACTATTGTTAATTGGTACCAAGCTATCCAAAAAAGAAATGAGCGAGATACAGGATTAACTACTAGCCTAAAAGCATAATCTGGATTCTAGAAATCCCATGTTATATATATAAATATTTTGTCGAACATAGTTTGAACCATAAAACAAAAAAAAATATGAAACTAATCAAAATTTTTATAAAAAAAATTAAGTAGTCTAAATAGAGAGATAATTGTCTGTTAAAGGCATAAAGCAAAATTGTAACATTTCCTCGGCAAAGAAAATTTTTTATAAAAAAAATATATATATATATATATATATATATATATATATATATATATATATATATATATATATATATATATATATATATATATATATATATTTAGGTTATAACATATTGACCTAATTAAAAATAAAAATCTGGTATATGCAATTGAATTTCATATTACCATTGATTAAAATTAGAGCAAAATTCTAATGTATCCTATAATAAAAATTTCAAGCCATGCTTGATGAATAAAAACATTTTTTTAAGGTTATGTTATAACATAATTAAAATACCTTGTTTCTCGACAAATGCACGAACAAAAAAGCGATTTTTGTAAAATTCCTCTCAATTTCTCAAACTGCATAGCAATCACTGACCAATCAGATTCCCTAAAACCACAAAATCTTCATTGTCCAGAAAATCGATAACACAAATCCGTATTCATTATTAAGACTAAAACTGACTGAATAATTTTGAGTCACTTTATTTAAATTACAAAAAACTTATGTTCATTGTTTTATAGGTAAATAAATTAGTAAACAATCTCAGAGTCTTCGCAAAACAAAGCTTTTTAGGCTAAAATACAACACGGCCAATTACTCAACTTCTGTCGTACAAGTTGAACAATCAGAAAATTCTTTCTATCCCTGACGTTTCACCACAATCACAAAAAAGGGACAGACAACTCACTCGATCCTATTCCAAAACTGAAACATATTCAAAATGAACCTCTCCCAGCAGTTAGATCGCTGCATAAAATCAATAATCTCGAGCTTAACCAGACTACGGATAGGTAGTGTGCAAGTCACCGGATAAATTTTCAAAATATTCTAATTAAACTCTCTCACGTAAGATGTCGCTAGAGGTTATTTTTTTAAAGCAAATATTTAAATTCACTTAGCAAAAACGCGTTACGAAAAAATGTAATTTTATCGTAATCTCGAACATTTGAAATTATGTTTTCTATTAATGGCATAGGATAACTTGACGTTGAACAAAGTTTATTTATTTTTCTCCCATCAAAAACTACACGAAAAGATGAATCCGCCTTTTTGACAAGCCAAACTGGTGAACACCAAGGAGAATCAGAAGGTTCTATAATGTGTAATGCCAACATTTTATCAACTTCCTCATGTAAAATTTTATTCATTGCATAAGATAGTGCATATTGCCTCTGTTTCACAGGCTCAGCTGTGCCTGTATCAATTTTATGTGTCATTAAATGAGTACGACCTAACCTATCCTCAGGTGCAATAGATTTAAACAACTCCATAATTTCAAAAAGCTCATTTTGTTGTACATCAGTTAACTTTTTAGCACTGTGTAGAGTATTTACTGCACAGATTGTAAGATTTGAAGTATGGGACAAATTCTTAAAATTGACGCTTAAACCAAAACTTTTCAAAAGATCAACACCTAAAATTAGTGTGTGCTTAAGCGATGGAATAACCAAAAGTTTTATTGGGCGTGTAATATTATTTAATGTGAGAGGTACCCACACAAAACCTACAACATTCTGCTGCTGTCCATCTGCAGTTGTAACATGAAAAGACAAATCAGTAGATAAAGAAAGATTTAGTGAATTTAAAATATATAAGCCATCAGATCCTAAAATAGAAGAGCAACTTCCACTATCAACTAATGACAAAAGCTTCTCAGTATAAATGCTAATATTCAAATAAGGTCTCATCAAATTCTCTTTTAATAAACAAAGCACTAATCGACTGACTCGAAAAATACTTATGTTCTGGCGACTCATTAGAAATATAATTATTTGTTTGACTTTTATTATGTAAAGGGTTAGAAAAATTTTGTAAATTTTTAAAATTATTACTATTATTGTTAAGCATAAAATTTTTTTAATTATTTTGTAAGGAATGAGAATTGACAAATCTTTGGAAATTTAATTTTGATTGTTTTTTTATAGGTTGTTTTCCTTTTGTTTGATTGAAAGTTCTTTGAGAATGGTTTTGGTTTCCAGTAGCCGTTGCTGCGGTTGTTTGGCGGCTTAAACCACTGGAGCTTTCTCCGTTTTTTGAAATATTATTTTTATTACCCTGTGGGCAATTTATTTTAGAAAAATCTTTTAAGCCACAGGAATAACAAAAAAGTGTTTTAAGTTGTCTGCATATTTGATATTTATGCCCTTTCCTCAAATAATTATAACACGTAACCGTGTAACTTCTACTGTCTTGTGACATAGAACCAACATTCCCTGAAAATGAAGGGCGATTTAAGTCCGGTTCCACATTCTATTTTTAAAGCCGAAATTCCGAAATTGATTAGTCACTTGTAAAGATTCCTCTAATTTCTTACAAAGTTTTGTCAATTTATCCATTGAAGAAATGTCATTTAGGGCCAAACCTCTGACATAATCAGGTAATAAATTCCTAACAAATAACAGAATTTTAGATACCTTCATGGATCACTTTTTAATCAATCAACAATAAATAATCGATTAGCAAATTTCAAATCGCAAATTAAAACGCATGATACCCTTTTAAAACCAATTTCTAATCGTGCTAATCTTAAATACAAAGAACTTATCTCAGATAGATAGATCCTGGGGGTCCTTCATGTAAAGATATTAAAAGAAGACCAAAAACTCAACTCAGAATTGATTTTAGCAATATAAGAGGATTAAGTACAAACATGAATTCAGTTCACCAAAATCTTGAAGAACAAAGACCTGACATCCTTGTTCTCACTGAAACTCAAATAGTTCTGCAACACCTATTGTGAACTATCTTTATCCCGGCTATGACGTACACCACCGCTTTCGACATAATTTTGGGATCTGTGTGTACATTAAAAATGACCTTTCATGTCATCGAGAAGAGAAGCTAGAACTAGCGAACCTAGATCTCAGGTAGCAAGGGGTCATCAAATGACGTCTTTTTTTCGTCGAAAAGTGGTCATTTGGATGACCAGCAGGTCATCTACCAAAAAATGTTGTCTTTAAGGCGTCAGTTACTTGACGTCTTTTCGTAGTGTAGTTTTTGACGTCTGAAAAACGTCATATAATGGTCACTACCCACACTGCACACTTTGTCCAAGGGACATACACTAATAATTACATAGACGGTGCCCCAGTCAGTACTTGACCGGATTTATACGGAATGTGGGGGTACGTATGTAAAATAAATTAAATATTAAATCAAGACAAACTTCGAGGCTTCTTTCGCTTCAAGGTGGAGATGTGTAAGTCTAGGTATATGTCTATTTTGATCTGTACCTCACGGACGAACACCGTTGTACCTGTTCCAGTACTTCCAGGTCTAAGTTACAGAAGAGTCACCTTCTGTGTCTAAGTTTCCTTCAGTGTTCAACTGCAGGGAATATTTCATATATTTAGACGAGTTTAAAAAAAGTCATAAAAAGGTTTGTGTCTGATGTTCTGATTTGGTCCCAAATACGTCATATTGCTGCCGTCTTTAAAACATCTAAAAATGACGTCAGTTTGGTGTGTCTTTTGAACGTCATTTAAAGGTCATTTACACGTCAGGTTAGAGACGTCAATGGTCATTAAAAATGACCTGTTTTTGACGTTTAAAAAACGTGACCTTGCTACCTGGGATATCATATGGCTAAAAGTCACCTCAAAGTCATCGACCAAGTTCATCTGCTGCCTCTACCGACTGCCAAGTAACACCGAGTACCAAAACTTTTTCGCGACATTATCCGAAAATTGTGATATTATACAGTCAAACTTTCCACATGCGAAAAAAAAACCCTGGCTAGAACACCACAACAAAACAGATAATGAAGGCAGGGAAGCAGAAGCTTTTGCCATAAGTTGTGGTCTAACGCAGCTTGTCGATGAACCTACCCGTATCTCAGAAAGGGGTGAATTTGCAGCGCTTTTAGACTTGTTCCTAACTACAAATCCTGACTCGTACACAATTCAAGTATATCCCCCACTTGGTTCATCCTGGATGGTTAGAGTTGGCCCGGCGCCGTGTTGGCATGGCGCCCAGTTGGCGGCGCCAAATTGAAGGCGCCGAGTTGGCGGTGCCCAGTTGTCCTAGACCGACTTTACACAGACTATACCCAATACCAATATTAGATAATAGAACAGGTCTTCGCCATACTATATCAACAATCAATAAATTTATTGCGCGTGACGATGATTCAATGTTTTTCATCACCTTCCACGACCCCTGCAAGATCATCAAATATATATCCTTCACAATCAGAGCCGCTTGAGCCAATAACCCCGTCCAAGAATCCCATGAGCATGAAGTTAGCGAAGCACCCATCGCAGATCAAATCGGGACTAGGTGGATAATTTGCCGTTAATTAGTCGTGAATTAGTTGTGGAAAAATTAATTTTGTCGCTCTTATTTTTGACCGTTTTTGAGGGTGCTTCGTTAACTTCATATGAAGTTAGCGAAGCACCCTCGTAAAAATGGCTTTTATCAAAATCGAATATGCTGGATAATTTGCCGCTAATTAGTCGTGAATTAGTTGTGGAAAAATTAATTTTGTCGCTCTTATTTTTGACCCTTTTTTTGGGTGCTTCGCTAACTTCATATTTTGGCACCCATCGCAAATCGAATCGCTACTAGGTGGATAATTTGCCGTTAATTAGTCGTGAATTAGTTGTGGAAAAATTAATTTTGTCGCTCTTATTTTTGACCGTTCTTGAGGGTGCTTCGCTAACTTCATATGAAGTTAGCGAAGCACCCTCGTAAAAATGGCTTTTATCATAATCAAATATGGTGGATAATTTGCCGCTAATTAGTCGTGAATTAATTGTGGAAAAATTAATTTTGTCGCTCTTATTTTTGACCGTTTTTGAGGGTGCTTCGCTAACTTCATATGAAGTTAGCGAAGCACCCTCGTAAAAATAGCTTTTATCAAAATCGAATATGATGGATAATTTGCCGCTAATTAGTCGTGAATTAGTTGTGGAAAAATTAATTTTGTCGCTCTTATTTTTGAACCTTTTTTTGGGTGCTTCGCTAACTTCATATGAAATTAGCGAAGCACCCTCGTAAAAATGGCTTTTATCAAAATCGAATATGGTGGATAATTTGCCGCTAATTAGTCGTGAATTAGTTGTGGAAAAATTAATTTTGTCGCTCTTATTTTTTACCCTTGTTTTGGGTGCTTCGCTAACTTCATATTTTGGCACCCATCGCAAATCGAATCGCTACTAGGTGGATAATTTGCCGTTAATTAGTCGTGAATTAGTTGTGGAAAAATTAATTTTGTCGCTCTTTTTTTGACCGTTTTTGAGGGTGCTTCGCTAACTTCATATGAAGTTAGCGAAGCACCCTCGTAAAAATAGCTTTTATCAAAATCGAATATGATGGATAATTTGCCGCTAATTAGTCGTGAATTAGTTGTGGAAAAATTAATTTTGTCGCTCTTATTTTTTACCCTTTTTTTGGGTGCTTCGCTAACTTCATATGAAGTTAGCGAAGCACCCTCGTAAAAATGGCTTTTATCAAAATCGAATATGGTGGATATTTTCCCGCTAATTAGTCGTGAATTAGTTGTGGAAAAATTAATTTTGTCGCTCTTCTTTTTTACCGTTTTTTGAGTGCTTCGCTTAATTCATATAAAGTTAGAGAGGCACCCAAAAAACACTCAAAACTAAACGCGACAAACTTAATTTTTCCACAACTAATTCACGACTAATTAACGGCAAATTATCCACCTAGTAGCGGTTCGATTTGCGATGGGTGCCAAAATATGAAGTTAGCGAAGCACTCAAAAAAGGGTCAAAAATGAGAGCGACGAAATTAATTTTTCCACAACTAATTCACGACTAATTAGCGGCAAATTATCCACCATATTCGATTTTGATAAAAGCCATTTTTACGAGGGTGCTTCGCTAACTTCATATGAAGTTAGCGAAGCACCCTCAAAAACGGTCAAAAATATGAGCGACAAAATTAATTTTTCCACAACTAATTCACGACTAATTAACGGCAAATTATCCACCTAGTCACGATTCGATCTGCGATGGGTGCTTCGCTAACTTCATGCTCATAAGAATCCCCGTTATGGCATAAAAAAATTTCTACACACTTGAGTATTCAACCTAACGTCTCCATTAAAAAAAGTTTTGACCGGCCCCTCTGTTAAAAAATGTTGTCCCTCTGGCCCCAGATCAAAGTTCGTGTTAACTCCCAGATTATTTTTCTTCATGCATTCACTGACCCTAGAAAAGAATTTACTACCCTTTCCACGTCACAAAACTTGGATTGATAGATTTGTGTCATCTGCATATGATATTACTCCGGATTTAGGATGCTTATAGTGTTTTTGCCTAAAAACCGGACTACACTGGCCAGAAACTGCAAAATGTTAGTTTAGTAAATACTGAGCTCCACCTTCCTTTTTTAAATAAGTATCTTGATTTCACACGCTCGCGCTGGATGAAGCCTAAGTAGACAGAAACACGATCCTGAGCTACCTCTGCACCCATAAAAATAATGTCTATACCTTATGATTTTGACGAATCCATTTGGCTGAGTCGGTGAAGTTGTTTAAAACATTATTTTGCAGATTGTTATCTGACTAAAAAGTTTATAACATTTGATCTTGTTTTTAAGGACAAATTTTCCCGACGAACCTTTAAATGCGTCTGTAGGTCTTTGTAAGCATGGCGTACCCTGCCCTTTATTGGAAGAGCATGATATTAAAACTATAAAAGATGGCTGTAGTATTATGGCACTGGACAAAAGCAAGTCAGCAACCAAGGTAAATCAAACAATTATGACTTCCAAAGATTATAGATTATAATATATATGACTTCTATAAAACATTCTTCGACTTTGATATTTGACACCATAACAAAAACAATCACCCAGATATGTCCACCCATGGTCCACCCTCTAAACTGATTTTAAGGACCGTCTCGCAAATTTTTTCGGCGATCTAAATACCTTTCGTCCGCTATGCGGTTGGAAAAGTAAAACATTTATTAAGCACGATAAAAAACAAATGAAATGTTTTTTGTATTGTTATTTATATCATATTTAAGCACTGTTAAGCACTATAAAAAGCAAATTAAAGGTTTTTGTAATGTGATATATTTATCGTGTTTAGAGTGAAATATCTACCAATACAATGTAGGTCAATAACTCAAGATACTCGTGGAAAAATTTAATATCCTAGCCCGCTTTCACTCGACTGTCTCTCGTTATATTATCTCCCTGCAGGAATTTTCATTAAACTGCCTGGCATACCAAAAGGTACGAGTAAATCGACTCTGCTAATAAAATTTATTATATAAAATGTTGATTGGCCTCCTAAATCAAATGTATTGCAATTATTATCGCCTTTTGACAATAGAAAATTGAGACCCCATTAGTATTTATGATATGGTTAAATGTTTCTTTTATTTCAATCATTATTGGTTTTGCTAAAAAAATATATAATTTCTCTTTGGCCATCCTGTACAGGGTCTTTCATTATAAATGTTCCCTGAAGAAAAGTTTTTTGCTATTAATCCCACTAGGTTCAAACCAAGTCCATTCAGGAGAAGATCATCTGCTTTTGTATATTTGATAGTACCTCGGATAGTACTAATGTCAAATATGACGTTTAGAGTTTATGTAAATAAATATATATATTTTTTTAAATACCTAGAATACCCAGCAGTATATCGTTAATTTTTTAAAATGTACTAAAAGTTCCCTTTTCAACAATACCACTCATATATTTTTATAAAACAGTTAATTTTGAGAAAATAAAAAGAAAATGTATTAACAGGATTTGCAATGTAGCAACTCACTATCTAACAAAATTGTATGTCATTGCATTGTTTTTCTATCAAAATGATTATCTTTTTGTAAGCTGCCAAGCTGCTAATTATCAAATCAATACTGGGTTGTTACATTGCAAATCCTGTTAATGCATTTTCTTAAACTTACTACTACTACTATGTCGGTTTAGAACGTTTTTCTACGTTGTCCGACGCCTATTCTCCACCTCCTTCGATCCTGACAATCATCTTCTGTCAGATTCTTTTGACTCATTGATCTTTGGATTGACTGTTGCCATTCTAGTTTAGGACGTCCTCTTTTTCTGCGCCCTACTGGTTGCCACTCTAGGACCTGTTTTGGTAATCTTTCGTCGTTCATCCGTTGTACATGGCCGTACCATATCAATTGCCTTTTAGTGTGATGTCATCCGTTATGCTTCCCTCGATTCCCATTCTTTCTTTTATGATCTCATTTCTTATGTGATCTAATCTAGATATTCTCATTGATCTTCTTATTGCATCCATTTCGACACATTCCATTTTTGTTTTGTATTTTTCTGCTACGCGACAAGTCTCTATTCCATACAACAGCGTGCTTTTTACCATTGTTTCATATATGTTAAATTTTACATTCTTTCTTATCTCTCTGCTCCATAAAATACTGTTAAGACATCCAATAACCTTTTTTGCTTTTACTATTCTTTTTTCCAATTCTTTACAGTCTGTTCCTGTCTTATCAAATGTGACACCCAAGTATACATACTCATTGCATGGAGATATTGTTTGTCCATTGTCTAGTTCTAACTCACTGGATTCGTTTCCAATACATAAGTACTGTGTCTTGTCCACGTTCACTGTTAGTCCCCACTTTTGGTATTCTTCCGTTAACTTTCTCATCATATACTCCATGTCTTCTTTATCATTAGCTACAATTACTTGGTCGTCAGGAAACTGTAGTGTATATAGTAAATCGGTCGTTAAGTTGTATTCCCATGCCGTGCACTTTACGTTTCCAGTTTTTTAGAGCCACTGCGATATATATTTTAAAAAGAGTAGGAGAGATACAACAACCCTGTCTTAAGCCTTTTGTTACCAGGAATTCTTTTGAAAGTCGATTTCCAATTTTAATTTTAGATTTTGACCCTTTGTATAGTTCTTTTATCGCTTTTATGTATGTATGATTGATATTAGTTTGTTCCAACACCGTCCATAATTTTTCTACTGGAACGGTATCATATGCTTTTTGTAGGTCCACAAAGGTAACATGAGTCTCTATATTTCTGGCGCTTCTTTTCTCAATTACTTGTTTAAGACAAAAACATTATCACTACAAGATCTGCCTGCACGAAACCCACTTTGCTCTTCTTCTTCTTGTTCATGAAAATCATTCTTTATTAGATCTCTAAGAATCCTACCGTACAATCTACTTAGAGTGCTGGTGACTGAAATTCCTCTGTGTGTTTTCTTAAGCTTAACTGTCGATATTTCATAAACCGTTAAAGAAAAACGCACTATGAATGGTATTGTTGGAAAGAGAATTTTCAGATTTAAAAAAATAAATAAATAAACTACTACACTATAAACGTGATACTTGACAGAAGTGCTGTCAAATGTGCAAAAAACTACCTTCTTTTAAATGATTTTGGTTTGAACTAGGTAGGACTAATAGCAAAAAACTTTTCTTCAGAGAACGTTTATGATAAAAGTAGTGTTGTAAAATTTCCAGAAATATATTTTCGGAAATACTTCCTGAAACAACAAAAAAGAAAAAAGGGAATATTTATTTATAAAATCATAACAAAACACCGGAAAACGCAGATGGCTTATACATGAACACAAATCAGGAGTTATACTTTAAACAAATATACAGAAATAAGGTCAAATTTGTCCAACAAAAATCTCATTCTTGACACACTACACTATTCACTAGTCGAGCAAGGGGCATATCTTCATCGCTGTCATCAGCATCACACTCAATAACATCGTCTTGCCAGTCTACTTCCTCAAAATCTTCAATAGTATCGAAAATAAAGATTGTTTTATAGTAAGTTTAATGCTTATAAAGGCCTATCCTTAAATTACGTAACGCTCAAGGGGGGGGGGATGTTTTGGCCTTGCGTTACACTCACTGTTATTTTAATGTGTTTTTTCTTGAAAATGCGTTACGACGGGGGGTGGGGGTCAAAAATCCAGAATTTTTGCGTTGCGTAATTTAAGAATGCTCCCTAAGGTTACAAAATATGAAAGATAATATTTTTTTAAATATTTCCAATGTTCCCAATATTTGCGAGACACCTTCGGAAATTTCCAATATTTTCATTTCCATGGAATTATTTCCAACGGAAATATTTCCATTTACATCACTAGATAAAAGACCCTGTACAAGGTGTCCCATTTTTTATGGTATTGAATGGGAAACTCAGTTATTATAAAAAGTAAAGAACTGGGGATTTTACATTACTGTCCTCAAATTTTTCAGATAAGAAGAAATAGTTCAGGCAAGATTCGGGAAAATCCACTTTCTAGAAGCATTTTATATTACTTTTTGGCAAATGGGCAATATCCCCTATTTTGACCCCGCTGAATCCGAATATCCCTGTTGCCAACTCGAAATATTGACAGGGGTTGAGATATTCAAGATGGCGGCGGAATTTTAAATTGGCGCTGGAAAGCCCAAATTGTCACAGGTGTACATTCAAAATATATATTTGTATAATTAAAAAATAATAACATATTTTTTTTTTTTTAAATGACTGCAAAAACCTCCAAAAACCCCCCCAGACCCCCAAAAATCTGAAAGTTTGAGGTTTTCTCAAATTTTCTTAAAAACTAAGCTTCTAATAGAAAAATGTATAATATACTTTGTTGTAGACAATAAAATTCCCTTTTCAACATGGTATAACTTAATAAAGTTAGACTAATAATAAGCTCTCCAGCGGCGTCCGTTAATTGAAGTAATTAAAAAAAGTTGAAAAAATACCTATGTTTTTTCCAAGATCTATTTAATTTTTTTAAAAACTAATATCTACAGAAAACCATGTATTACACTTTGGTATACTCAATAAAATTTCCTTCAAAATGACGTATAACATGATTAAATCGGTTTTATAAATAAAACTTCAGGGGCATCTGTAAATTAAATTAATTTTGAAAAAACAGAAAATAAAGCATTTTTGTTACACGTTTTATCTAATTTTCTCAAAAACTATGCTTAACATGAAAAAACTTGTTCTTCACTTTTTTGTAGACAGGGAAATTCCCTTTTTAAAAATGTGAAACGCGGTGGGGTTTGACTTATAGCAAACTCTCCAGCGAAGTCCGTCAATGGGGGTGATTTCAACAAATCATTAAAAACTTCATTTTTTTTTTCATAGGTTTTATTTAATTTTCTTAAAAACTAAGCTCTTTATCAAAAAATGTGTTCTTTACTTCGTCATAGCCAATAAAATTTCCTTTCAAACGATGTATAACAAAGTCGAAGTTGTTTTATATTTACCGCTCCAGTGGTGTTCTTAATTTAAAGAAATTATTTAAGATCAATCCAACCTAATCAATTTTGTGTCTTAGCTTTTCGGTGGATAGTAAAGAGCGGCAGATAAAAAGTCGAAAGTACAAAAGGTCAAAAGTACAAAAGGTCGAAAAAATAAGGTCGAAAGTACAAAAGGTCGAAAATACAAAAGGTTGAAAGTACAAAAGGTCGAAAGTACAAAAGATAAAAAAACAAAAGGTCGAAAGTTCAAAAGATCGAAAGTACAAAAGGTCGAAAGTACGGCCGCGGGTCCACATCGACTGGACAGGTCACTTCGACTTGATACGGTAAATCTGTATTTTTAATATTTTGTTTTGTCGATTTTTTTTCGACCTTTTGTACTTTCGACCTTTTATGGCTTCGGCGACGAGCCCGATAATAAAATGTCATTTTAAACAGTGTGTCATAAAATGTGACCCATAGTATAGAAAACTCTCCAGGGGCGTCAGTAAATTGCAAAAATTACCAAAAAATATTATTTTTGTTACGGGTTTCATTCAATTTCCATCAAAATCTCAATTTCAATAAGTACCTAATTATGATTATGCCCCCCCCCCCCCCCCCAAACTGTTGCATAAGATTCATCACTTTAGTTACTATAGTCCTTGCAATACCCCAAGTCCCTTTGCTACCCTTTTTTATTTTTCTGCTATAAAGAATTTCTGTCTTCTTTATAGCTTCGAAAATCATTGTTGGCCCCAGATTGCAGTTGGCAGTTGCAAGCCTGTCTGTCTATCAAAGCTTACATTGACAATAAAAGTAAACTTTCATAACAAAAATTTGTTGTCAAGTAGTCAAAATATTTTGTAAAGTAGTGTTACAAATTTAAGTTATTTAAATTTTATCGTTAAAATTTATTTAGGTTTAGTGTAGTATTTTATGGTTGTATTCTTAATCTAGGTTTTAGTTGCGTTATCTGTGACAAACTGGTATGCGAACGGTCCGGTTCTAGAAAAGGTTGGAATAATTCCGAATCGAACAAGGATGGAAAATTCTCGAATAGTAGGCAGCCCGTTATATATAGGGCCGGACGTCGTGCATCGGGGAGTCAGAGATAACCAATGGTAGTGATCGCTAGATGTTAACGCGAAGTTAATAGGCGTATTAAAGTAGTGAATTATTAGCAAGTTATTAGTAAATTTAAGTGCGTGTTTTTGTACATAATTTATGGGAATAAATTGACGTATCGTTTTGAACAATTGCGAGTTTTAATTTGTCGTTGTGAACCCGTAACAATTGGTGTCAGAAGTGGGATTAAAAGAAATAAATAGTGCAAAGACTATCCTTACACAGCACCACCGGCTAGGACAATTAAAAAGAAGAACAGTAAGTGATTTTGCCAGAATATTCGAAACTGAATAGTGCAAAGACTACCCTTACATAGTACCACCGGATAGGACAATTGGACAGAAAAACAGTAAGTGATTTTTCCAGAATATTCGAAGAAGTTCGATATTGTTTTATTAAAAAACCAAAAGAGATATTTAAGAACCGACTGCGACATTAACTTTACAGTCCAGAAATTTATAATTAGAGATTTTCTAGAATATTCATCACTTTCTACGACGCTCTATTTAAAAACCAGAAGAAATATCCAAAAAGCGACTTCGACATTAGCTTAGTAATTTCAAAAGTAAGAACTAAAAAGAGTTTCTAGAATATTCCATAACATTCTACGACGTTTCATTCAAGAACCAGAAGAAATAACCAAAAGGCGACTTCGAGATTAGATTAGTAATTTTAAAAGTAAGAATCAGAAAGAATTTCTAGAACATTTCATAACATTCTACGACGTTCTATTCGAGAACTAGAAGAGATATACAAAAAACCGACTGCGACATTAGCTTTATAGCCTAAAAATAGACATTTTAAGTGATTTATCAGGAAGTTGATGCTTACTAGACAAGGATCAGCAAAGATGGAAGATCTAACTAAAATGATGCAGGCTCTAGCAGCTCAAATGGCTGAAAACCAGGGCGATATGAAACACACCATGGACGACATGAAACACACTATTGAACAAAATCAGAATGATATGAGACAGACCATCGAACAAAACCAGAACGATATGAAACAGACATTTGAGCAAAGATTAGATGGCATTCAAGAAAACTTCGATCAAATAAAGAGCAACTCCGAACAGCTGAGAGAAGAGTTCAAGAGTGCAACCGAAGATCTTAAGGAAGAAATAACTCAAATAATGCATAGTGTGGAACAAAAGGTACAAAATAAATTGCAGAATGTAGAAGAAAAGGTACAAAATGTTGAGGAAAAAGTACAAAATGTTGAAGAAAAAGTGGAGACGAAACTACAGAATGTTAGGGAAGAAGTTTTTCAAACCATAGAAGAAAAATTCCAGGACATGTCAAAACAGTTTATACAGCTTCAGAAAGAACACAACAAAATAAAAGCTCAAGGATGTGTTGTAAATTCCAACCAAAACATTAAGCCTCCAAATTTTGATGGTACGTCTTCCTGGTCTACTTACAAACAGTTTGAAGCTGCCACTGCTGCAAATGGTTGGGATGATGAAGAAAAAGCTAGAGCTTTGTTAGTAGCTCTACGAGAACCTGCTCTGGGACTTTTACGGTCCATTCCAGTCGAACAAAAACAGAATTATAATGCTTTAGTGGCAGCGTTAGAAAGAAGGTATGGAGACGAACACTTGCGAAATTTAGATTGGTCAGAATTAAATATTCGTCAACAAAGACCAGGAGAATCATTGCAAGAGTATGAAGCAGATATCAGGAGGCTGATGTATTTAGCTTACCCAGAAATGCCAGAAAATTACAGAGATCCCTTCACGGTAGATCGCTTTATTAACGGATTACGAGACACGGACTTAGCAAAGTTACTTCGTCGAGAACGCTTCCATAACAGCAGTGTTGATTCGAGCGCTTGAAATTGAATCATCAAATAATATGTCCAGGCCAAACGTAAGAGCTGTTTCAATTCAGGAGGGAGAAGAAATGAGCAATGGACATGAGGTCAACTCAAAAACGCTAAACCAAATGTTTCAATCACTGATAGAGAAGATTGACTCTTTGAAAGAAAGCAGACTATCCCCTCCAAATGTAAAGTGTTTTAGATGCGGACGTACAGGGCATATTCAACGCGATTGTCGCATCCAAATAAGGTCTCGCTCGCCATCTAGCGGGACAGAGTACCGAAGAAGAGATCAGGAAAACTAAAACTAGTCAACGCAGAGGGGCGGGTGTTGGCTAATGGGAATAGAGCCCCCAAAATTTACTCTATTAAGAGCCTAAAACATACTGCTGACATTAATGGGAGAAAAGTTAATATAACAGTAGACACTGGTGCTGCCATATCATTACTTAAGTTCAAAATTGCAACGAGATATAAAATTCGACCAATAGAAAAGAAAATAACACTTAAGACTGTGACTGGAGAATCCGCCGACGTGTTGGGGCAGACAGATATAGACCTACAGCTGGGAAGATTGAAGATTCGCCACACTGTATTGGTTGCCGAAATAGAAGACGAATTTATTTTGCGAATGGACTTGATAAGTAAACATGGATTTGCGTTTGATAATAAACTTAATACCCTAAGATTTGGAAATGAAGAGTTCATTTTGTCAAATAGTCACTTCAATAAAGAACCAATAAAGGTCGTGGCAGTATGTACAACAAGACTGGTGGGTAACAGTGAGACCATCATTTTTGGGAGGCTAGAAAGTAAAACATCAAGCTGCGTCGGACTCATAAGCCAACAGAAATTACCCAACACCTACCTCGTTGCAAAGTCACTAGTTAAAACCGATAAAGACATCCCGATTAGAGTCGCCAACATTTTCCCAAATAGTGTCAAAATTAATAAGGGGGAGGTGGTAGCATTATTTGAGCCAGTCCAGAAAGTAACAAGATGTGAAGAGCCAACTTCGGAGGATAAAAGTAAGTTACCAACGGAGGTACTTCAGCAATTTCAGTCAACTTGGCAACATCTCACTCCAGAAGAATTTCGTAAAGCGAGAGAGTTTATAGAAGAACAAAGTAATATCTTTGAAACTAAGAGTAGTTCGGGACGCACAAACCTTATTCAACATTCCATCAACACTGGCGATGCCCAACCGATAAGACAGCCCCCAAGAAGACTACCATTGGCCAAACAAGAAGAAGTTCACAATCTCATTAATAAAATGCTCAGCGACCGTGTTATTGAAGAGTCATCAAGTCCTTGGTCATCTCCTGTGGTGTTGGTCACTAAAAAGGATGGAAGTACTAGATTTTGTGTCGATTACAGGAAACTTAATGATGTGACCAAGAAAGATAGTTACCCACTGCCAAGAATAGACGACACATTAACAACATTGGCAGGATCATATTGGTTTTCTACTCTTGACCTGAAAAGTGGGTATTGGCAAATAGGAATCTTTGAAAGAGATAAAGAGAAGACTGCATTCTCTGCTGGAAGTGGACTTTATCAGTTTAATGTGATGCCATTTGGCCTATGCAATGCCCCAGCTACATTTGAAAGACTAATGAAAATCATTTGAAGATCATCTAGACAATTTACGAGAAGTATTTTCAAGAATCAGGAACGCAAATCTTAAACTAAACTCAAAGAAGTGTTTTCTATTCCAAGAAAAAGTTGAGTTCTTGGGTCACGTCGTTTCCCGAGAAGGCAGCCATACCGACGAAAAAAAGTTACAAGCAATAAAAGAATGGCCTCAACTTCGTGACAAACATGAATTGATTAGCTTTTTGGGTCTGTGTACATACTACAGACGATTTGTAGAACGATTCGCCAAAATAGCGTCTCCATTACATAGACTTACAGAAGATAAAGCTTCTTACAAATGGAATACCGAATGTGACCAAGCATTTAGAAGACTAAAAGCAGCATTATGTTCGAGTCCGATTCTTGCATATCCCATTCCCAAAGGTAAATTCATATTAGATACTGATGCGAGCAACGATGGCATAGGAGCAGTACTCTCCCAAGTACAAGATGGAGAAGAACGGGTCATCGAATTTTTCAGCAAAAAGCTATCCAAACCAGAGAGAAATTATTGTGTTACCAGAAAGGAGCTCCCAGCCATCATTAAATCCGTAGATCACTTTCACAAATATCTCTATGGACAAGAGTTTCTGATTAGAACGGATCATGCTGCGTTACAGTGGCTCATGAAAATGAAACAACCTGAGGGGCAAGTCGCGAGATGGATAGAAAAGCTACAACAATACCATTATCAAATTAAGCACCGAGCGGGAAGGGTGCATAATAATGCGGATGCATTGTCCAGAAGACCTTGCCCTGAGGATTGTAAACATTGCAGGAAAATTGACCAGAAAGAAGGAATTACCTACGTGCGCCAGATAAAGTTAGAACCAGATGAAGAATGGATGTCGGCTTCGATTAGAACCACACAACTTAACGACAAAGATGTAGGACCTATCTTGCGATTGAAAGAAGAGAACAAGCCACGACCATCATGGCAAGATATCGCAAACCAAGGGGTGATATTCAAATCACTGTGGGCACAATGGGATTCACTGATAGTAGAGGAAAACATCCTTAAACGTGCCTGGGATAGTGCCGATGGCCTTACTGTGGTTAATCAAGTAGTGGTTCCTAGGAGCATGGTAGACAATATAATGGCCGAATGCCATGGTGGAAAATCAGGCGCGCACCTAGGCATAAATAAAACCATGGACAAAATTCGAAACCGATTTTATTGGGTCAATTACTTTCAAGATGTGAAAAGCTGGTGCCGCCGATGTTCGACTTGTGCAGCCAGCCAAGGTCCCAAAACAAGGTCCAGAGGTCAAATGAAACAATATAACGTAGGTCTGCCATTCGAACGCATTGCTATTGATGTGGCCGGACCATTTCCAGAAACTAAAAAGGGCAACAAATACATCCTGGTTGTCATGGATTACTTTAGCAAATGGCCAGAAGTTTTTGCTTTGCCTAACCAAGAGGCCGCTACGGTTGCAGAAGTTCTGGTAAATGATGTTTTCAGCTGATTTGGCATTCCTTTGGAACTACATTCAGATCAAGGAAGAAACTTTGAATCAAAGCTCTTCCAGAATCTATGTGACCTTTTAGGAATACATAAGACACGGACTACTGCTTTACATCCGCAGTCAGATGGCATGGTTGAAAGATTTAATAAATCAATAGAAGAACATCTTTGCAAAGTTGTTGATGAGCACCAAACAGATTGGGACCAATATATTCCATTGTTTTTGATGGCCTATAGAACCGCCATTCACAATACGACAGGAGCTACTCTATCTAGTATCCTGTTTGGTAGAGAACTGCGTTTACCATGTGATATCATGTTTGGTTCACCTGAAGAAGAACACTTAGAGGTTAATGACTATGTCGAACGTTTAAGGCAAAAGCTGCACGATATCCATGAAGTGGTTAGAGAGCGAATAGAAATAGCCAGTGACCGCATGAAAGCGAGATATGACTTGAAAGCAAACTCTTCAGGGTTCAAAGAGAATGATCAAGTCTGGCTATACAATCCTCAACGCAAGAAAGGAAGATCACCTAATTTGACACCACCATGGGAAGGGCCTTATAAAGTTATTAAGAGAATTAATGATGTAGTCTACCGAATCCAGAAAAGCCCGAAGTCCAAGATGAAAGTTGTTCATCTAGACAGACTAAAACCTTACCTGGGAAATGTTGATCGAGACGATCAAACCTGAAGAGGAGGATAGTGTTACAAATTTAAGTTATTTAAATTTTATAGTTAGAATTTATTTAGGTTTAGTGTAGTATTAGGTTGACGTATTTTATGGTTGTATTCTTAATCTAGGTTTTAGTTGCGTTATCTGTGACAAACTGGTATGCGAACGGTCCGGTTCTAGAAAAGGTTGGAATAATTCCTAATCGAATAAGGATGGAAAATTCTCGAATAGTAGGCAGCCCGTTATATATAGGGCCGGACGTCGTGCATCGGGGAGTCAGAGATAACCAATGGTAGTGATCGCTAGATGTTAACGCGAAGTTAATAGGCGTATTAAAGTAGTGAATTATTAGCAAGTTATTAGTAAATTTAAGTGCGTGTTTTTGTACATAATTTATGGGAATAAATTGACGTTTTTAACAATTGCGAGTTTTAATTTGTCGTTGTGAACCCGTAACAGTATATATTTAGAAGTATTCAGATATTCTCAGAAAAATAGTCAAGAAAATTGGCGACAAAGATAAACTGTTCATTCGAAAATTCCACGCTTTTTTTGATCTTCAGTCCCATCCGTGATAACTATAGAACAGAATTTAAAGAAACACAGTAATGACAAAAAGTATGAAGACTCTTTGATGCCCTTCAAAACAACGCATTTAAAAAACTAATTCAAAAAGTTTGTAAAACTACTGTTAAAAAAGATTTATACAAGAAAAGACTGAGAAAATGAGCTAAATTGGTGTCGTTCCTCTCGTCATAACTGAAGATATGGCAGTTCACGAGATGGAGTTTTTTGGACGATGAGAATAAACTATTTTTGCGTAGTTAGTTTTTTAGTTAGATTTTAGATTTTTAGTTTTTCGATTGGTTTTATTTTATTTTAAGAAAATAAGTTTACAAAACCATACAAATAAAGCTTAGTATAATAATTTTCATCTTTTGATTTGAACTTAATCCTATGAGCAGTTCTACTGCAACATTTTAAACTTAGTAATTAGTAATACCCTCAATATAGCTATTTCTAGTTTAAATATTGTGTCTAAAATATATTTTTTCATTCACTCACAAAGAGTCTGTCTTAATACTGTTTTTGTTGAAATTCCCAAAGCCTATATTTTTTAAAAGATCTATAATATACCATAAAAAATGTGAGATTTTCATATGAACAACTTTTTTATTAAAAAGTGTAATATAATACTGTTTTAATTTCAAAAATATTAATGCTTATATATTGTAGCAAAGAAATGAGTATGTACTACAATAATATGAGTCGAGCTAAAGTTCATTTGTGAAAACTACAAATAATATTAATTTAACTTTTATTAAGTCATTTTGCTTAGGTAATTTAAAAACTTCAATTTACAAAAATATAATATAAACAGGGCCTAATCCTATTTTTAAATAATAATTTTTACCAAAACAAATTGCAAAGCTTAGCTCAAATCCAACTCGAAATACATTGTAGAAAATAACATTTTTGAAAAAATTAAATAATCAGTAATTTATCGTTTGTTCATGGTTTGTAGTTCTATGGTCAGTCGCACTGAAAATCTTCCAATGTAGAAACTTTGGCGGCAGGGCACCCCAATTGTTCATAAATTTTTCACTACATAAAATCATTTTGGGACAGAAACTTTTCTCAAAAAACTATTCCAAATCAGAATCAGAATTTAAATATAATAAGCGATAATGTTTCAAAGTCAGAAATTTCAAAACAATTGACAGTTTAAACACCGATCCATCACCCTTATTATAAAGGGTGGTGACCGATTATGTTAACCTTAAGGTAACTGATAATTAGTTTTGCAGCGTCCATTATCAGTTACCTTAGGAACCTATGGTTTAAAACTGAATTAAAAATACACGTGCGTTTTGTTACCAGAATTACGGGGTGATTAAACAAACGGACTAGCCTTATTGCAAAGAGTATACTGTTACTTTCTGCACAAAAATATTGCTTAGGGGGGCCATGGCCCCTATGCTCCCTCCCCTTATAACCACCGGTGTTTTTTTGCTTTAAAGAACTTATTTAGATAAATCAAAATATCTAATCTAATCAAAAACAGTTTATTTTAATTTGGAAATATTTTATTTTAGTAGGTATAAATTACGAACCTTTTTGAAGTATTTATCATAACATTAACCTCACTTTGTAATATATCATTTAAAAAGAAATTGTCTTATCCTCAATAAAGAATAAAGGCACATTTTTTTCTGAAAATCTTAGTTAGAAAAGATCGTTAAATATGCAAGAGAAACTGATTATTTCAGTTATTTTTGAAAATAAGTTTATTATAGTACGCCCCTGAAGCCTTAAATATGGCAACAACCCGACATTTTAATAAAGTTTTTAAAAGAAAATGTTATGTTCTACAATAAAGTAAACTACATATTTTTTCCTAAAAAGTGTAGTTTTTGAGAAAATTTAGAAAAACCTATACTAAACACGTTTTTTCTAAATAATCCCAATTTATGTACGCCACTGAAGAGCTACTTGCTTGTCCTAACCTTATAGTACAATACATCGTTGGAAAGGGAATTTTATTCTCCACAAAAAACTGTTCTTTGCAATTTTTGATAAAAAGGTTAATTTTCGAGAAAATTGCATAAAACTTAAAAAAAAAAACAGGTTTTTGGGGGTTTGGGGGGATTTTCTCCGTCCCTGTCGATTTTTCGAGTTGTCAACAGAGATATTCGGATTCAGCGGGGTCAAATTAGGGGGAAATGGTCTGTTGCCAAAAAGTAATATGGTTTGCTTCTAGACCGAAAACGGAAAGCCTTTTAAAATAATAGGCTCTGACCAGTGGCGTATATAGAAAAAAGTTTCAGGGTGGGCCCGAGACAGTTTGGGGGGGGGGGGGGGCCGAGACCTCATGAGGCTGTATTTTATGCTATTTATGTTTGTATTCATGAAATATGTGGAAAATATCCAAAAAAATCTTAGCTTCGGGGGAGGGGGGGGCCCGGGCCCAAATTTGGAATCCCAGAAATCCATTATTAGGGCAGACATTTTAATTCTGTTAAAACTTCTCCACAGAAAGTTCTGTCAATAAAATGACGTTGTCAAATTTTTGGAAAATGGATCCATAACGGATCTGAAACGGAAAATAGTACCCATTCGTTTCATCTGCCTGCCTTTTGTTTTTACTCTGGTAGTTTCTTTTGCATTTGTAGATGTCGCCACTTTTGTGAAAGCATACGGTATCGCAGACACAATTTTTTTATTACTTTTTAATTTCTCTTACTAATATATTACGTCTCTCTAGCTTTACAAAAGTGTCACATTAACCATGCAGTGTTCTGAAGAGTCCCTTAAGGACGAAACTGTCGACACCTCAGAGTAATAACATATAAAGAGAAGTAGTAGCCCCGGTTTCGGCGGTCATGCATTCATTTGTTGGTAAACAATGTAGCTTTTCCGCTGTTGCCGCCTCCTCTGCCTCTGTAAAATTTTCTAAATAATAAGTAAGGTTCAACTTCTTACCTTACCAAAATATATAGTGCTTTGAGTTGGTTAGGCTATTCAAACCGTGCGATAATTTGTCATGCGCTTATTAGCCCGCGTCGCGTCGTTTTATACTGTGTATTTCTTATTACAATCTGCGATATAAACTCATTTATACAACATAATTTATGAACGGCCCCTTTTCTCACAATTTTTTCAGGACGTGGCAACAGGTGTATGACATCATATTATGGATTTCGTGTTAGCAGGGCCGGATTTCGTTTTGAGCTACTTGGACTATATCCCCAGGCAAAAAGGGAATCCTTTTTCCTATTTTAGAGGACGAATAACTATTATTCATTGTTCCAACAGTTTTAACTGGTATTAAGGATATTCTATTTTATTATTTTAAAATGCGGCTTTTCTGTTTTGAGAGTTGAAGCACTATTAACCATTCAAACGAAAATTTCATAGGATTGTTTTAATTTTCTCTAAGTATTTAGTAGTTTTGTAGTTTTTCTGTGTGAAATTACACCTTAAGGAAAACAAGCATCTTGGAATTAAATAAATGGATCCATGACAGATCTGATACCTTCCTAGCCCATTAGCACACTCCACGTTATATCTTGAAAACAGTTTTTTGCAAATATCTCCGAAATGAAAGCTCCTACGAACTTTTTGGTTATAAGATAATTTTTTTCAAAAAACGCGCGCTACTATATTCCGAAAACCGCGTATTGATGCGACGTTCCATTAAAAAGTTGGCATTTTTTAAACATTTTAACTGTCAAAAAACTGTCATTAACATTCACGAATTTTGACTAAAATCTAATCAGCTCGTTGCAGTATAGAGTACTATTTTACCTGAAAATTCCATGTAAATCGGTTATGCGGTTTAGGAGCTATCGCGTTACGGACAGATATACAGACAGACATCACGACGATATTGCTAGGGTAGGTCAAAATACACCCAAATAACACATTTTCGGTGTTAAGGGTTAGATATACTTACTCACTGAAACGTCCTGTTTAAAATAAACCAACACAAAAACATTTCATGTAAAAAAGAGCCATGTACGCGAAAATGGCATTCCGTAAAAAGACTTGAGATAAAAGTAAGGCCAAATTCTCCAATACAAATTTCATAATGAAAGATTTTTACTAGTTGGAAATGTTTTTCTAAACTGGATGTAACACAGAGATTTGAGTAAGTAAATAGTCTCCTTATAGATAGTCAATTATAAAAAATCAAACAGGTATAAATAATAGCAAATTATACATAACCTTTAATTGGTTAATTTTTTAAGAAACAATTTTTGTTTAATACTTTTTACTTTTTCTCGTTTGTTGTGTATTAGTGACAAACATTTCTTTGCTACGTTTTATGCTACATATTTTATTAGTTTTATTGTAGACCATTTTAAAGTTTTAATAAAGTGTTTGTCTCCTAGGGATTGAAAAAGTGGAAATTGTCCACGAAACGTCGCCAAAAACCAAAGTGTTTTCTCTACATCTACCCCTATAACCCACGAATCTAAACCTTTTAGTTTTTCTAAACTTTGCTATTACAGCCAAACTTCTTTATGTTCAATTTAGCACTGTGCCTGAGTCATTTACAGCCGTAATAGCCAAGTTTAGAAAAACATTTCCAAACTAGTTTCTTACTTTCATTTTGAAATTTGAATTGGAGAACTTGACTTTACTTTTATCTCAATTCTTTTTACGGAATGCCGCGTACCTGGTTATTTTTACATGAAATGTTTTTGTTATGATTTCACTTCTTTTTTAAAGGAATTGGATAATATTTAATTTTTAAAATAGTAAAACATGCGGAATATTGTTCAAAACTTTTGCAATGCCTTACTTAAAATTTTGAGGGCATTTAATTTTTTCCCATGGTTTTATCATAGCTGCTATCAGCCTTTCAAAGCTCAGCTCTATAGCGTTTCTGAAAGTGGACAATGTTACTTTTGCATAACTTTACATGTATAGGGGAGGGAAGTAAATTAAAATTTTCGTGTTTTTAAATTTTTTCCTATAGTTTTATCATAGTCCCTATCAGTCTTCCAATGCTCAGCTCTCTAGCGTTTTTGGAAGTGGGTAATGTTACTTTTACATAACTTGACACTTATAGGGGAGGAGAGTAAATGAAAATTTTTGGGGTTTTTAAATTTTTTCCCATGGTTTTATCATAGTTTCTATCAGCCTTCCAAAGCTCAGCTCTCTAGCGTTTCTGGAAGTGGACAATGTTACTTTTATATAAATTTACATTTATAGGAGAGGGAAGTAAATTAAAATATTGGTGTTTTAAAATTTTTTCCTATAGTTTTATTATAGTGTCTTTCAGTATTAAAAAGCTCAGCTCTCTAGCGCTTCTGGAAGTGGGCAGTGTTACTTTTACATAACTTTACATTTATATGGAAGGGAAGTAAATTAGAATTTTGGGGTGTTTTTTCCTATAGTTTTATCATAGTTCCTATCAGGCTGCCAAAGCTTAGCTCTCTAGCATTTCTAGAAGTAGGTAATGTTACTTTTAAATAATTTTACATGTATAGGGGAGGGGAGTATATTAGAATGTTGGGGCTTTTTGATTTTTTCCAGGGGTTTAGTCATAATTTCTATCAGTCTGCCAAATTTCAGCTCTGTAGCATGTCTGGAAGTACAGTAGAATTTTGATGGTCTATACATGAGTGAGTGAGTGGCAATTTCGACGTTTTTTGAAATTTCGTAACTACTTTACTACTTTATAGAAGTCCATGAAACTTGGAGGGGTTGTTAACTCTACGACTGTGCAAAGTATGAGATTCGTAGCTCTTTCCGAAGTAGAGTTTTAGATAGGTCAAATATGGGCTGAAATGTTTCAAGAAAAGTTGGTACGGCAGCGCGAACTTGGCGAGGCACTGCCATGCCCTCAGATAAAGACAATGGAAGTCCAAAGTTTTATTTCTACTCAATCATTGTCTACTAGTTTCAAACAAAAGATTATTTTTTCACTTATATAATGTCATCAAGTTTAATTAGGTGGGTCCTTAAGTCGTTAACGGTTAGCCCAGATATTCCTTAGCTCTAAGGTCGACACTGACAGTAACATGTGTTTGTATTAAATGCAGTGTTGTCTTGGCCGTCGGACTCGGTATATTGAATTTTTGGTGCTTTTTTCTGTGTGCTGAGTTTTATTTTTGTAAAAAAGAACTTAGTTGGACGTAAAAATAAACAAGAAGTGCTATGTTTCTGAAAATATTGTGAAAATTCAGCCCAGTGTGGTTTTTTCGAGATGATTCCAGTGACGCAGCTATGTTGCCATCGCCGGGGATTCTGCAAATTCTAAGTTTTCCGGAATGACCGCCACGAATAGGGAAAATTTACACGGGGCCGCGGTTTACTTAATAAATTGTTAAAAGCCTGACAAAAACTTGTTTAATTTCTGGTAAATTAGGTAGCAATCAATATTATTTAGTCATTACTAGAGGCCCTCGATACATTTGACAATTGTTTTACACCAAAACAATTGTCAAATGTATCGAGGGCCTCTAGTCATTACTACACAACCCTCGTAATGTTTACCCGACCAAAAAATCCACCAAATTGGTTCAAAACAGGCCGAGCTTAACTCAAATTCAACGTTTAGACGCAACGTTGTCACACAATTCACGACGTTTAATCAACGACTTGTTGCTACTTGTGATGTCCCAACTAACATTTATAGTAGCGGCTACATGTTCTAAAGGCTTTACTACTTTCTTATAGTAGAAATGTGGTGATCCCAACCAAAATTTGTTACTTTTTAGTTCTAACTACTATTTAGTATCAGGAAATAGTAGATGTTTCGTAAAAACGACCCTCTAAACTACTTCTTAGGATTGTTTCTTGATAGTCGATTCTGTTAGTCTTCTCTACCACAATAGGACGTTGCTAAAGTTTTACTTTCTTTTTGGTCGTTATTTCGTAGTCGCCCTGACTTTTATATCCTACTTAATTACCACTAGAAAGTTAAGCTTCATTGGAGTCCCAGACAACTGTATCCGACAACTACATTATAACTTTAATTTTTACCACAAAAGTTTGTGTCATCATAGTAACATTTGATGTAACAATGTAGACAAAATAACTTTTTGGATCAACTTTAAAGCCGCAACTACTTTGACTTTTTTTTAATGTCGATCTTTTAAAGTAATCTCTCCTTCCTGTTTCTACTTTGAAAACGTAGACTTTTTGAAGTCGCATCTTGGTCGCACACATTCTTAACCCTACTTTTTGTGGCTCCTTTTATAATATGGGAATATTAGGAATAGTTTTGCAAATATTTTTTTAACTACCTTGAGCAGTCCATTTTTTCGAGCTCATCGTTTGACCATTTTGCAAAACAATCAAAATGCAAAATATAGATCCAAAGTATCGAGTACCGCACACGGATTTTAAGAATTCCCTGGTCCATGCTTAATCTCCATCCTTAATCTTTTACGCTACTTGTTGCTGTTCTATTCTTGTACTGTCTTTACGGTCGTTCGTGGTTTGTACTGTGGCACCACCCTATCGCCATCGTAACCCTCTTGTGCTGACGTGTCGTGTCTCACTGTGATTCATTTTATGTGTTGAGCTTGGGTCATGTCTTTTTGGTTTTCTTCAAATTTGTGCTGTTGTTAAAGCTTGGTTTGAAGTGAATACATTTAAATTTCTGCCGTGTACAATGTGCCAGGCTTTATTGCAATAGGTCCCTAATATCTAATTTATGCACGGCCCCTAAAAGAACTTCTGGGATATGCTAGACTTCATCTAGGAACTTTTGCGCTTTTTGCGGCTAATAAAAAAACAAGGTAAATATATCGTGGTTACATGCGGATTTCTAAGCGATCTAACAAGTCTCAGAGATTGTTTTTTTTACTTATAGGGCTTATAATAATAAAAATTACTGAATATTGACAATGCCAAAATATCTAAAAACAATAAAACATACTACATACGAATTGTGAGAGCAATGTGTAAATAAAAAAAGTAACAATAAGTTGATTTCATTGATGTGACTACGTTCTTTTAGTTCCTTGACCAACACTTCCTAGAAATTCTAGAATAGGAATCATGCTCCCGACTGCAACATACATTTTTAAAAAACACTTTTTATTGGCACTTCATTTATTGTTCTAATTGAATTTAATTTATCTTGTTTTTGTTTTAAAACCTACCACAAATTCACGCTCGTACATAACCTATAAGCAGTGGTGCTGTTGTTGACAGAAACGGCAAATGACAAGTGGCGACACCCCAATAACTTGAGGGTAGTAGTTATACTTATCGCGTGGTTCCTATCACTTTGTAGACGTTTTCTAGTGGCGAAAGCTAGTTAATAATACGTTTCTGCAACGAAGGAGTAGAAATTCGAGTGTGTTATCTAGAACTAAAAAGGAATGCCGACATAAAAGTCGTAAGTGACACGTTTCCGTAACTTAGGCTCACTTTCAAGTAAAACTTTCGACTATCAGGGAATATAGTTTGGGACGCCATGTTTTTATGTAAGAAACAAAATTTAATATTATTTTTGTCGTTTTATGAGCTCATATTAAAGAACTATACTATTTTATAAACAAATTAGTTGAAGCTTACCAAAAATGCTCTTCTTAAGCACCATTTGTTGGAGTTCACTGTCGATTATGAAAACATAACCTCCAAAATCACAACACAAAAATTCCATCAGCTACCCGAAAACGGCTCAATTTTACGGGCGCACCGGTTTTTTGCAATATATATAATGCATGTTTTACAAAAAACTTTGCGTCGCACTCGAATTTTGATCCTCTGCTCGTAAATTCTCACACTTTTGGATAACATAGTACATATTATAACCATAACCAAACAAAAAAACTAAGCGAGTCTGTTTACTGTTGTGTCCACCATATTGTGTAAGAATTCTACCAAAAAGAAACGATTATATTATTTGCAACTACATCGCAACTTTTATGCCATTACGAAAAAAAAAACAGCCTCTACGACGTAGTAGATACCTGGCTACGACGTAGTAGTGTAGTTGTTACTACAGTGACTTTAAACACTTGGCCAGGTAGTTATAACCAGAAATTGGTTCCCCACTTAGGGAATTATAACGTCGCTGTATGGTATACTGAGACGTAGCGGGAGTACGTTGCGGTTACTTTTAAGAAATTATTTCTAGTTGGGGTTTCGTCGTTACAACTTTAAATGTTTGTTGGGGTATGCTTATTATAATTTTTGCCTCTAATTCAACTGTGAACCGATTATAACTTATAATTGAGTAAGAATGATTTAAGTAAGAATTTTAGTCAGTTTCATGGCCTAATTATTAGTTTCTAGTTTTATTAATGATTTTTTTATCTGAACCATGTCACCTTATAAAGGATTATGAATTAAAAATAATAATGCTTAGTTTGCATTCGAAAACTTTAACTTTGGCAAGCCCTTTCTGTGACCCAATTAGTAATAGGAACTTTTTGAATTTATACCCAACAAACAATTAAAGTTGTAACGACGAAACCCCAACTAGAAAGAATTTCTTAAAAGTAACCGCAACGTACTCCCGCTACGTCTCAGTATACCATACAGCGACGTTATAATTCCCTAAGTGGGGAACCAATTTCTGGTTATAACTACTTGGCCAAGTGTTTAAAGTCACTGTAGTAACAACTACACTACTACGTCGTAGCCAGGTATCTACTACGTCGTAGAGGCTGTTTTTTTTCCGTAATGGCATAAAAGTTGCGATGTAGTTGCAAATAATATAATCGTTTCTTTTTGGTAGAATTGTTACACAATATGGTGGACACAACAGTAAACAGACTCGCTTAGTTTTTTGTTTGGTTATGGTTATAATATGAACTATGTTATCCAAAAGTGTGAGAATTTACGAGCAGAGGATCAAAATTCGAGTGCGACGCAAAGTTTTTTGTATAACATGCATTATATATATTGCAAAAAACCGGTGCGCCCGTAAAATTGAGCCGTTTTCTGGTAGCTGATAGAATTTTTGTGTTGTGATTTTGGTGGTTATGTTTTCATAATCGACAGTTAACTCCAACAAATGGTGCTTAAGAAGAGCATTTTTGGTAAGCTTCAACTAATTTGTTTATAAAATAGTATGGCTCTTTAATATGAGCTCATAAAACGACAACAAAAATATTAAATTTTCTTTCTTACATAAAAACATGGCGTCCCAAACTATATTCCCTGATAGTCGAAAAGGTTACTTGAAAGTAGTTGCGGCTTTAAAGTTGATCCAAAAAGTTATTTTGTCTACATTGTTACATCAGATGTTACTATGATGACACAAACTTTTGTGGTAAAAATTAAAGTTATAATGTAGTTGTCGGATACACTTGTTTGGGACTCCAATGAAGGTTAACTTTCTAGTGGTAATTAAGTAGGATATAAAAGTCAGGGCGACTACGAAATAACGACTAAAAAGAAAGTAAAACTTTAGCAACGTCCTATTGTGGTAGAGAAGACTATCAGAATCGACTATCAAGAAAGAATCCTATGAAGTAGTTTAGAGGGTCGTTTTTACGAAACATCTACTATTTCCTGATACTAAATAGTTGTTAGAACTAAAAAGTAACAAATTTTGGTTGGGATCACCACATTTCTACTATAAGAAAGTAGCAAAGCCTTTAGAACATGTAGCCGCTACTATAAATTTAGTTGGGTAAGCCACAAAAAAAGCTTTAAATTTTAATACTTTAAAACTTCTGAGACATATGCGTTACGTCGGCCTATAAGAGTGAGTTTAACAGGCGTAAGCCCATTTAATTTTAAAGTAAGAGCAACACTAAGAGCTTTCATAAAATGTGTTTCTAAAAAATCGAAAGAAAAATTATTGTAAATAATTTTACCTGCTTTCTGAATGGTATAATTATAATTCTAAATAGTAAAAATTTTAATCGTGTGTCATCTATAATAATTAAATGTAATTTAAGTAGGTGCTTTCCAGGACTATTTTTTATTTCTATTTTTTAGATCGCAGGAGTTAGTTTAAATGGGGTGGCTCAAGCAGAAGATTTTCAAAAATGTGAAGAAGAACTTAAAAAACATGAAAATCTTCAATACCGAAGAATATTTGGTCTATTAAACGACGTCAATAGAGAAGCCGACCTATTTAGCAAGTACAACGTTAACAAAATTTTTGAAATTAGGATATTATCAGTAGATACTGAATATAGAGGACAAGGCATAGGCAATGAATTATTTAGACAGAGTGAAATATTAGCGAAGCAAAATGGTTTTAAGGTGAGTCATTTTAATAAATTTTAGATTATCCCCAAAAAATCTTTGAACGCCAATAAAAAAAAATTATTTCCAACAATCTCGGAGGAAACGAAACCATTCGACTTGGAAAAATAAAAAATTATTTGAAATGTCTACTTGTTGATTTTTATTCGTTTGCACTTAATTATACCAGATGTTATATTAACTGAATGTCAATAATATATTTGGAGAGATAAATCAGTACGGTGTTAAGACAAAAAGTTAATAAGATAAAAATAATATATCTCAGTGAATGTCTCGTTACTAATGGAGTTTGATTTAAAAAAATATAGTTCTTCTTCTTTATAGTTTTTTTTTAGGTATATTTGTGTATAAAATTAATAAAACAGTAAACAAAATTAATAAAAATAACAACAGTAATAAAAATTTATAAAAAAAAGCAAATAAATAAATAATAAATAAATAAAAAGAACACTATAAATAAAAAAAAATCCAGACCGGATTCTTTCGTAATGGTACCGAGAATCGAGGCAGCATTGCCTCTCTGGGACCCAATTCTTGAAATAAATCCGTATACGGATTCGGCGAAACGTATACGGATATTCACCATTCGAATTCTTGAAAGCTCGTATACGAGTTTTTCCTTCGGAAATAGAGTCGAGTGGTAAAGTCCACTCGAATCTCAATTTCCGTATACGAATCTGAGTGATCTAACCTAACATTTTTGTTTACTTTAATATATTTTTTGATGTTTGCTTAATGTTTCTTTATTTAAAAAAAAACTGGGAGGTCTCCTGAAAAAAGACGCGATTTGGCAATAAAAGGACTTGAGGACGCAAAGAGGTGGAAGGGGGATAGCCTTTTGTGACACTCAGTTTTTTTTAATTTCTTTTTTTCTTGGAAATGCCTTACGACTGGGGGGGGGGGAGAGTGAAAAATCCTGAATTTTTGCGTTAATAATTTATGAATGAACAGCTCTAAAAAAGAAAAATAATTAAAAAAATTACAACTTTGTAACGCATTTTCAAGAAAAAATTTATAAAAGGAGCGTTTTCGGGAGGGACGGGGGGGATTAAAAAGTTTCAATAAAAATTTGAGTATTGTGCAATTTTTTTGTCTTATTTGTGTCTCTTTTAACACACTTTATCAAATATTTTGTAGGGCATTGATACCTCTTGATTCCCCCCTGGGTACAACGCCTTATCTTATTTTGCTTAATTTTTGGATTGGAAATAAGGGCCCAACTGCTTCAAGTAGGAAAATCCCCTGCATGTAAATAATAAACCTAATCTTATACTTTTACCAGATTCACATGTTAACTGAGATTTTTAACCGGCAATATTTTTACAGAATATTTTTTGGACAGACCCCCAGAAAGGGGTCCACTAGCATACAACTTATTTTTTAAGATGTCGACCCCACTTAAGGCACCTGTTTAGAAAGGGTATCAAATAATTTTTTTAAATTAACAAAAAGAAAATTATTTCTATTTTTTTGTAATTTTTAGAGAATATAAGTGTCATTTAAAGTAAAACCTATAATTTTATTAAAATATAGGTGGTGGACCCCTGACAAGAGGTCCAGTAATACCAAAATTTTTTTTGCAACTGGTAGACTCAACTTGTTGCACTTTGTTCAAAAACTAATAAAAAATGTTTTTTTTTAATTTGACAGATTTCCATAAAAAAGTGAACCATAATTTTTCTTTTTCAATAGGCTTTGCAACAAGGTGCCACAAGTTTTATCTTGTTGGACCCCTTTCTGGGGTTCTGTCCAAAAAAATTCATCAAAAATATTGCTCATTAAAAATCTCAGTAGGCATGATTTTGGTTTATTCAAAAAGTTTTTAATTTAACCTGCTAGAAAATGTATTCCAACTTGCTCGTTCTCACTGTATAAGCTTTTATGTAAGAAGTTGTATAATCTTTTTTACAATAAAACTACAATAAACTTTATTTTACTTATAATTTATTTAAAAAAGTTCTTTAAAAGTTAATAGATCACCAAATGCATCTGAGTATTTCTAGTAGGATCATCATTGCAACAGGACCGCTAGGCAAAAACTGCTTCACACCTCAAAAATGATCTTCATGTCTTCTCTGAGAAACCTGTAACAAAAAGTTTTTTCATTGAGTGTACCACAGCAGACCTCACTGGATCCGTATTACTGGCAAGATTTTTATATATGTCCTTGTTTATAACTTTTGAAAAACAAAGACATCTACAAAAATAATGTACATATTCAAATCAAATCATACTGATCATATGAGGGCTGCTTTAGTCTACAACAGTTTTAAATTTTTGCAGTTAATTGACAGGTAAAGATATTCAAATTTAAACAAAAAAAATGGGTTTTTTGAACAAAGGTTACTGATTTTGTAAATTTTTACTTGAAATGTTTATTATGCGTATCGGCCTAAAAGGCAAAACTGTTCTACTCAAAAAGAAACTGAGAAAAAATACTGGGAGCAAAAAATTATATTGTTTCTATACTACAGACAAAATGCAAACTCCAAATGTTTCAGTAAAAACCTCTATGTTACTTAACACTTGTACAATTTTTGTCAAAGCATGATGTATGCAAGTTCGTCAAACACTGGCCACTCAACAAACAAAGCCTCAAGTTCAAGACCCCTTTAGAATACTTATGAAGTTTATTTGTTTTCTTTTAAGCAGTCTCAAAATTCAACTGCCAATTTCACCCCCAAATTTCCACACTTCAAAGAGGTTAGGCCCCAAATTTCTATTACTATAATTTGGTACTTACCGTTACCAATGATTACACAATAATTGTCTTTCCCTATAAAAAATAATGGATTCAATGGCATTAAAAAGTATTCAGTTTTTATACCTTTTAATAACTATGTATCCTGCTCAATTCCCTGAGCAGAGTATAGGTATTCAGAATTTATTCCAACCAATACTTTTTTATCCAAAACTGTTTTGGTTACATGTATATACCAAATTCTGAATTCATTTTTTGTACATTTAAATACTTATCAATATCTTTTGAAACCTATCCATTTAAAATACTTTTTATGAATTCATTATTTATACCGTTGAATACTTTTCAATACCTTCCTTTATCAATACAATTGAATGACTTTTCAAGTATTCATTTTCTATATATTTGAATACATATTTATACACTAAAGCAATCCAATTAAATATCTTTTTATGTAATCATTATTTATACCAATGAATACTTTTTAATTCCTTCCTTTCTCAATACAACCGAATAAACATAAAAGGATTTATTTTTAATACATCTGAATACATACTAATACTCTATAAAACAATCCATTTAAATGACTTTTTATGAATTCATTATTTATACCGTTGAATACTTTTCAATACCTTCCTTTATCAATACAATTGAATGAACTTTTCAAGTATTCATTTTCTTTATTTTTGAATACATAGTTATACTCTTTAAAGCAATCCAATTAAATACCTTTTTATGTAATCATTATTTATACCAATGAATACTTTTTAATTCCCTCCTTTCTCAATGCAACCGAATAAACATAGAAGGATTCATTTTTAATACATTTGAATACATACTAATACGCTATAGAACAATCCATTTAAATGACTTTTTGTGAATTCATTATTTATCCCGTTGAATACTTTTCAATACCTTCCGTTATCAATACAATTGAATGAACTTTTGAAGTATTCATTTTCTATATATTTGAATACTTATTTATACTCTTTAAAGCAATCCAATTAAATACCTTTTTATGTAATCATTATTTATACCAATGAATACTTTTTAATTCCTTCCTTTCTCAATGCAACCGAATATACATAGAAGGATTCATTTTTAATGCATTTGAATACATACTAATATGCTATAGAACAATCCATTTAAATGACTTTTTATGAATTCATTATTTATCCCGTTGAATAATTTTCAATACCTTCCTTTATCAATACAATTCAACGAACTATTCAAGTATTCATTTTCTATATATTTGAATACATATTTATACTATTTAAAGCAATCCAATTACATACCTTTATATGTAATCATTATTTATACCAATGAATACGTTTTAATTCCTTCCTTTCTCAATACAACCGAATAAACATAAAAGGATTCATTTTTTATACATCTGAATACATACTAATACGCTATAAAACAATCCATTTAAATGACTTTTTATGAATTCATTATTTATACCGTTGAATACTTTTTAATACCTTCCCTTATTAATACAATTGAATGAACTTTTCAAGTATTCATTTTCTATATATTTGAATACATATTTATACTCTTTAAAGCAATCCAATTAAATACCTTTTTATGTAATCATTATTTTTACCAATGAATACTTTTTAATTCCTTCCTTTCTCAATGCAACCGAATAAACATAGAAGGATTCATTTCTAATACATTTGAATACATACTAATACGCTATAGAACAATCCATTTAAATTACTTTTTATGAATTCATTATTTATCCCGTTGAATACTTTTCAATACCTTCCTTTATCAATACAATTAAATGCACTTTTCAAGTATTCATTTTCTATGTATTTGAATACATATTTATACCCTTTAAAGCAAAACAATTAAATACCTTTTTATGTAATCATTATTTATGCCAACGAATACTTTTTAATTCCTTCCTTCATCTCAATACAACCGAATAAACATAAAAGGATTCATTTTTAATACATCTGAATACATACTAATACGCTATAAAACAATCCATTTAAATGACTTTTTATGAATTCATTATTTATACCGTTGAATACTTTTCAATACCTTCCTTTATCAATACAATTGAATGAACTTTTCAGGTATTCATTTTCTGTATATTTAAATACATATTTATACTCTTTAAAACAATCCAATTAAATACCTTTTTATGTAATCATTATTTATACCAATGAATACTTTTTAATTCCTTCCTTTCTCAATGCAGCCGAATAAACATAGAAGGATTCATTTTTAATACATTTGAATACATACTAATACGCTATAGAACAATCCATTTAAATGACTTTTTATGAATTCATTATTTATACCGTTGAATACTTTTCAATACCTTCCTTTATCAATACAATTGAATGAACTTTACAAGTATTCATTTTCTATATATTTGAAAACATATTTATACTCTTTAAAGCAATCCAATTAAATACCTTTTTATGTAATCATTATTTATACCAATGAATACTTTTTAATTCCTTCCTTTCTCAATACAACCGAATAAACATAAAAGGATTCATTTTTAACACATCTGAATATGGTTTGTCCCGTACCACTTTTTTTTACATAAATACACTTAGTTTTAATTTAATATGTTTTAAGCTTTATAAAATTATCAATAATTTTATAGTCTTAAAGTGCATTCAAAATTCGCGATTTTATACGTCAAAATGCAGCTATTGCATAATTATTACTTAATTCAATTTGTCTTTCTTCCTTTTTCCGCCCTTGCAATCCTTACCATATTATCCATATTTACTACCCTTGTACCCAACCGTGATCGCGAGTGCATCGAGTTAATGCCATGGTGGGAGGAAGAAACGACGCTGACCAGCTGCGAGCGAGACGCGGAAGCAGCGCTACAGACAGACCGATCGTTTTCGCCTTGCTGTCAATAATATACGATATTCTTACGATTACTAAGATACATATAAAACGGGAAATATCCACGCGCTACGCGAATTTCCTTCTACAAATCCATGTTCCACCAGTGAAACCAGGGTAAGTTGAATTAACTTTCCTTTTTACCTAATTTATATGCGATATTTTTACCAAGAAAGAGTCAAGGTTGTACAGAATCCGAGAATCCAGCTGTTCTGGTGAAACCTATGAAATTATAGTTCATGCACATAGTTCTGGTTGGACTAGTATAAAACTATTTTAACTAGAATTATACATTTTATGGTCCTTCGTTGGCCAGATGGCATTTTCTGGAACCCGAAGTCTGGACCTCTTCTGATTTTTTCTTGCGTCATAATTTTGAGTGCAATTTATACTAATTCTTTTCTGCTTTTACATAAGCAATCTTGCCTAATTTTGTAGGATATTTAGCAGATGCAACCCCAGTACTGTGCCAACACAGGTTTTACGTTGTCTATTTGCAATTTATCTAGCAAAATTTTACTTCAAAAATACGTTTTGCAGTATTTGAAAAAAATTTATTCTGCCATCAGATAATATTTTTTCTTTCTTACATACTGTACTTTTACATAATTTTGGAAAATACCTACATGGCTTACGATACGATTTTTTTATCTATGCAAAAATAATACCTACATACTTATTAAAAAATTATATTGCCATCGATTTAATTTTGATAAAACATTGTATTAAAGTTTTATTTTAAATAAGATTTATTTCTTGGAGAATTGTGACATTGACCTTGAACGAGTTTTTTTCTTTGCCATCTATTTTTATTCAGAAAAATCGATACTGTTTTTTGGACTTTTAGTGTACAGTCGAGTCATTATAAGTCGGGTAAATTTTGTATACTAGAGGGTGAGATTTATTAACGTAAGAGGTTGCAATTTTTATATATATATTTTTTTTTCTCGTAAAGTTACTTTACTATTTTTTTATAAGATGCCCACTACTACTGAAAAAATTTTAAAAGCTAAAGCTTTAAGGCAAACCGCGCTTTCGCAGCTTTCTTTGATTAAAGATGCGGCACAATTGGCAAAAGATAATACTGCTGAGCTCAACCCCTTTAAGGTTAGATACCGTAGCTTATCAAAGGTCAAAAAAGATTTTCAAAAACATCATAATGCCACACTTACTTTGCTTGCTTCGTCTACTGAGGAGTTATTGCTCGAACAAAAGGTTGGTTTAGACTTTGCAAAAAGGTGCCACGAAATAGATACTATTTTTTATGAGCTTTTTGAGTTGCCATTGGAACTAAATGGAGTTTTGGATACCTCTATCCACCCCGCATTTTCCCAGGAACCACATTCAAGTCACCATGATTTTGATAATTTACCCAAATTGGGCATCCCCTCTTTTAATAATGATGTTACCCCTTTTCCGACGTTTCATCAAAGCTTTAACGTGATGGTTCACTCAAAAAGACACTTAAGCAATATCTCTAAATTTAATTATTTGCTTGACGCATTGAAGGGTTCGCCGCGAGAATTAATTGCAGATATTTTAATTACAAATGAAAATTATCCCTTAGCTTACAATACCATTATTGAAAGATACAACAATAGGCGTTTACAGGCCTTTACTCATTGGAAACTGATTGAAGATTGCCCACGCATGACCTCTGATAATGCCAAAGAGTTACGTCATATTTTAGATACCTTTTCAAAAAATTTATCTGTGCTAAATAATTTAAGATTCGAAACCGCGCTTTGGGATTTTCCTATCACGTATACTCTCTTTTATCAAAACTACACCCTTCAACGCGTAGAGCTTTTGAGCAGCAACATGCCTCAAACGATGTACCGAGGTACGATGCTGTAAGACTTTTTTTACTTAAATAATGCGTTGCTCTTGAAACTATTGAATTAGAAAAATCCCCTCATACAAATAAACCAATTTTCTCGAATCCTCCTTCGAGCAGTTTTTCTCGCAACTCTGCACAAAATCATATACCTTACAATAAAAAAACGGCACTTTTCGGTCAAAAGGGACCCAGTCCTCCCACAAATGCTTGCTTTATCTGTAAAGGTTCTCACATTGTTTATCGCTGTCCTACATTTCTCGCTAAAACGGTCAAGGAACGTTTTGAGCTTGTTAAAGGTCAAAGAGCGTGCACCAATTGCTTGGCAACACTGCCAAATTTTGTACTTCAAAAAAAAGATGTCGTTGCTGTTCTCTTGATCACCATACATTACTGTGTTTTAAGTCTTGCGAGTCGAACTCTCCTGCGCATACTCCAAATTCTCAAAATACGTCTTTACATAGATCGGCAGAAACATCAGTGCACCCAAACTCTCAAAGTTCTCAAAATACTGATAGCTCTAATCAGGTTATTCATGCTGGAATGCTTACAAATAGCCATGAAACTTTACTTTCTACTGCTTTAATTAAAATCAAAGATGCCTTTGATAACTGGTGCACTTGCAGAGCCGTTCTCGATGGAGGAGCTATAACCAGTTTTATTTCGCGAGGTTTTGCTAATAGATTACTTTTACCAAAAAATAATATTTCTATGACTTTACATGGCCTCGCCGGTATGTCTTCTTCTGCCAAGAAAAGTGTTAATTGCATTATGTCATCACTTTATGATCAATCTAATTGTTTTGATTTTGAAGCGATTATCATAGATAAAGTTTGTGATGATATGCCTTTTATGGAATTTTCTAAGGACAGTTTTCCCAATATTTCTCAGTTAAAATTAGCTGATCCGTACTTTAATAAACAGTCTTCAATTGACATTTTATTGGGAAATGACGTTTACCCATATCTTTTACAAGATGGCAGGATAGAAAATGGCCCTCAGCAACCCGTTTATATCAATACTTCCTTAGGATGGATTGTAGCTGGAAAATATAATTTTTATTGCAACCCTTTAAAAACAATTTCTAACACGTTTCTGACTACCTATCCTAGTTTTGATGTTTTAAATAACACTTTACAAAAGTTCTGGCAGACAGAAGAAGTACCAGAAGTCCTAGTTAAATCTAAAGATGATGAGTACTGCGAAAATTATTTTTTGAACACTACCTACCGAACCGACGCGGGAAGGTACGTTGTTTCTTTGCCTTTCAAGGAAACTGCTCCAGATTTTGGAGATACCTATACTGTTGCGTTACGTAGATACTTGTCTTTAGAAAAAAGATTTACTCAAAATACTGAATTTTATACTTCTTATTGTAGTGTTATGCAGGATTACATAGATAGTAAACATATGCAACTGGTTTCAAAACCTAACCTGTCTGAAATACAAAATTATTTTTATATCAGTCATCATGCTGTTTTTAAAAAGGATTCCACTTCAACCCCCATTAGGGTGGTTTACGATGCAAATAACCATGCAACAAATAAAATTTCATTAAACCAATCTTTACACACTGGACCTAAACTTCAGAGGGACCTAGTTAATATATTGCTTAACTTTAGATTACACAAATATGCGTTTACTTGCGATTTAAAACAAATGTTCCGAAATATTCTTGTAAACCCTAAAGATCGGGACTATCAAAGAATATTATGGCGTTTTTCTCCCAATGAACTCCTTTCTCATTACCAATTAAATACTGTGTCATTTGGAGTTGTGTGTAGCCCATTCTTGGCCATAAGAACTTTAATCAAACTTGCTGACGATTACGCTGACCTACCTCTAGCGTCAGAAATACTAAAAACATCAACTTATGTAGATGACGTCACAGGGACTAGCAACAACCCCCTGGATTTAATTTCTATAAAAAATCAGCTGACTGATCTTTTGGCCAGGGGTGGGTTTGAGGCTCGAAAGTGGGCAAGCAATTGTACAGAACTATTACAAGACCTACCAAAAGACCACGTAGCCCTTGACATATCATTTGATAAAGAGGACTCTACTACCCTTAAAATATTGGGTTTGAAATGGGACCCGAGGCGGGATGTATTTTTTTACACCTTTTCAGTCGAAGATTCTGACTGTACTAAACGTACTTTACTCAGTAATTGTGCTAGAATATTTGATGTTTGCGGGTTTCTCACCCCTCTTACAATTTTCATAAAATTGCTTATTCAGTCTTTATGGCTCGCAGGGGTGGATTGGGACGAAAAACCGCCAGGTGAAATTATCTCTAAGTGGGAAAAATTTAAATCAGAATTGCATTGATTCTAATTCACATCAAATCATTGGGTTTTGCGACGCCTCTGAGCGCGCTTACTGCGCTGTCATTTATATTTGTACATTACTGCCTGATAATTTTTATAAAACATTTCTTGTTTGTGGTAAATCTAAAGTTAGCCCTTTGAAAACATGAAGCTTAGTTCGATTAGAACTTTTAGGCGCAGTCTTACTAAGTAAATTAATGCATTTTACTTTAAATACATATGCCCACAAACTACAATTTATTGATATTTTTGCATTTACTGATAGCGCCGTAGTTTTGCGCTGGATTAAAAGTTCACCCCATCAATGGCAAACTTTTGTGAGTAACAGGGTGTCGTACATACAGGAACGACTACCCCCTGAAGCATGGCATCACGTTCCCTCAGGGATGAACCCTGCGGACTGTGGTAGTCGAGGGATGTTTGTTTCTGAACTCACAAATTTTACCCTTTGGTGGGAGGGGCCTGCTTTTTTACTTGAACATCAGGATTGCTGGACATTCTCTAAAGTTACAATACCAGATAATATTAATTTGGAAAGAAAAAAAACGATACTTTCCACACTCGTGTTGAAAAATACAATTAATATTGACTTTCTTTTTGAAAAATACAGCTCGATCAATAAAATCAAACGAATTGCGGCATACTTTCTAAAAGCTTATAATTTATTTAAGAATGTGAAATGCCGTATTACTTTAAAAAAATTTCCTTACTTAAGAGAATTAGACGACGCTCTACTTTTTATTATAAAATACGTCCAGAATATATATTTTTCCACTGAAATTACATTATTACAAAACAAAAGGCCAGTTCCAAAATATTTACAAAAATTACAACCATTTCTTGATGTTCAAGGGTACCTGCGTGTTGGTGGAAGGTTGTGTCATTCTAATACGTTACATTACGATAGTAAATTTCCTTTGCTTTTACCATCCAATGCTAAATTTACAAAGATGCTCATTCAAGATTTTCATGTATCATACTTACATTGTGGTATACAAACTACTCAGCACTTATTGTTTCAAAGATTCTGGGTGATATCGGCTAAACGAATAATTCGAAGTGTAATTCACCAATGCAATACTTGTTGGAAGGTCAATCCTAAGCCCTATCTACCTCCAATGGGCAACCTTCCGCGCTTCAGGGTATCAGAATTCCCTAAAGCTTTTACTAATGCTGGTCTAGATCTCTGCGGACCCTTTAGTATTACTATTGGACGCCTAAGGGGTGCAAAAGTACACAAGGCATATATTTGCTTATTTATTTGTACAAGTACAAAGTGCTTACATCTTGAGCTGCTATCGGATCTCACCTCAGAGGCTATGTTGGCTGGTCTCCGCAGATTCATTGCCAGGCGTGGGCGGGTTCTAAATTTACATTCTGACTGTGGATCGAATTTTTTGGGCAGTAATAAGTACTTGAGGGAGATATTTGAGGGATGTGCGAAAACCGAGGCTATTTCTTGGCACTTTAACCCTCCTGCCGCGCCACATATGGGCGGCATCTGGGAAGCTAATATTAAGTCGGTTAAAACTCATTTAGTCAAGATAATTGGATCCCAAGTACTGACCTACGAAGAGCTCAATACCGTAATTATTCAAATTGAGGCCGTCCTCAACTCGAGACCGCTTTGTCCGATAAGCACCGATCCTTCAGATCTAGTAGCTCTAACGCCAGGTCATTTTTTAACATTGCAACCTCTTAGCGTTTTACCTGACCCTGATTATACAGGGACGCTTACAAATCGCCTAACGAGATGGCAACTTTTACAGCGCATGCATCGCGATTTTTGGAATCGCTGGCACCGGGAGTACCTTCACACTCTTCAACAGAGGGCTAAGTGGCACAATCCAATCAGTGAAGTGTTACCAGGTACCATGGTTGTCCTAAAAGACGATAACATAAAACCATTGGATTGGCCCTTAGGTCGAATTGTGGAAGTTATTCCTGGTAGCGACATGGTTCCCCGAGTTGCTATAGTGAAGACAGCCAAAGGTAATTTCAAAAGGTTTTTGGTTAAATTATGTCCTCTTCCTTCACAATAATTTTTTTTTTCTATGAAAACCCCTATGAAAACCCTAGTGTTTTCATGGGCGCGGGTATGGTTTGTCCCGTACCACTTTTTTTTACATAAATACACTTAGTTTTAATTTAATATGTTTTAAGCTTTATAAAATTATCAATATTTTTATAGTCTTAAAGTGCATTCAAAATTATTACTTAATTCAATTTGTCTTTCTTCCTTTTTCCGCCCTTGCAATCCTTACCATATTATCCATATTTACTACCCTTGTACTCAACCTTGATCGCGAGTGCATCGAGTTAATGCCATGGTGGGAGGAAGAAACGACGCTGACCAGCTGCGAGCGAGACGCGGAAGCAGCGCTACAGACAGACCGATCGTTTTCGCCTTGCTGTCAATAATATACGATATTCTTACGATTACTAAGATACATATAAAACGGGAAATATCCACGCGCTACGCGAGTTTCCTTCTACAAATCCATGTTCCACCAGTGAAACCAGGGTAAGTTGAATTAACTTTCCTTTTTACCTAATTTATATGCGATATTTTTACCAAGAAAGAGTCAAGGTTGTACAGAATCCGAGAATCCAGCTGTTCTGGTGAAACCTATGAAATTATAGTTCATGCACATAGTTCTGGTTGGACTAGTATAAAACTATTTTAACTAGAATTATACAGAATACATACTAATACGCTATAAAACAATCCTTTAAATGACTTTTTATGAATTCATTATTTATACCGTTGAATACTTTTCAATACTTTCCTTTATCAATACAATTGAATGAACTTTTCAGGTATTAATTTTCTATATATTTGAATACATATTTATACTCTTTAAAACAATCCAATTAAATACCTTTTTATGTAATCATTATTTATACCAATAAATACTTTTTAATTCCTTCCTTTCTCAATGCAACCGAATAAACATAAAAGGATTCATTTTTAATACATCTGAATACATACTAATACGCTATAAAACAATCCATTTAAATGACTTTTTATGAATTCATTATTAATACCGTTGAATACTTTTCAATACCTTCCTTTATCAATACAATTGAATGAACTTTTCAGGTATTCATTTTCTATATATTTGAATACGTATTTATACTCTTTAAAAGAATCCAATTAAATACCTTTTTATGTCATCATTATTTATACCAATGAATACTTTTTAATTCCTTCCTTTCTCAATGCAACCGAATAAACATAAAAGGATTTATTTTTAATCCATTTGAATACATACTAATACGCTATAGAACAATCCATTTAAATGACTTTTTATGAATTCATTATTTATCCCGTTGAATACTTTTCAATACCTTCCTTTATCAATACAATTGAATGAACTTTTCAAGTATTCATTTTCTATATATTTGAATACATATTTCTACTCTTTAAAGCAAACCAATGAAATACCTTTTTATGTAATCATTATTTATACCAACGAATACTTTTTAATTTCTTCCTTTCTCAATACAACCGAATAAACATACAAGGATTCATTTTTAATACATCTGAATACATACTAATACACTATAAAACAATTCATTTAAATGACTTTTATGAATTCATTATTTCCCACATAGCATTGAAAGAACATTCAAATGCTTTGTATATGCTTTTTAGGTACTTTAAAGAATATTCTTTTAGTGATATGCTTAGCATATTTTGAAAAGAAGATTCACATCCCAAGTATATGCGATGAATATACTGTAAAGGATCTTCTATTGGGAATTAGCATACCATATTCTTGGCATATACCATGTGAGAATGTTTCACTTTAGTACATCCATAGTATATACCAGTTATGAACGTGCCAAGAATATTCTGAGATTAACATGCTAAGAATATTCCGGAATGACTAGAAAATACACATATATTTTAATAATATTCATGGCATGAATACATTCTACAAAAAACACTACAATATTCTTTAAACATTTTTGAATAATAAAACTGTACAAAAATATTGCTTTTTAGAGAATTGGTAATTTTAAGTATAGGTACCTTGTGTCAAGAATATTCTAAAAATTCTAAATTTAAATGATAATTAAATACCTGTTGAAAATTGCTTAAATTCTTATAGCTGGGCGATTTTTTTCTCAAAATTATGACGTCACAGCCGAGATCTTTTTTACAAATTTTGATTGAATAACTTTTTCAATCAACGATGTGATTGCGTGTCAAACTGTTTAAGAAATTTATGACCGATCTTTCTGACTGTGGCGTTCCAGAGTTCCTAATTTGGTCATAATCAGTGGCGTATATAGAAAAAAGTTTAGAGGTGGGCCCGAGACAGTTTTGGGCGTATATGAGGGGGGGCCGGGCCCCCCCGTAGCTAAGATTTTTTTAGATATTTTCTACATATTTCATGAATACAAACATAAAATAGTATAAACTACGGCCTCATGGGGTCTCGCCCCCCCCCCAAAATGGCTCTGGTACAAAATAGCGCAGGACAAAATAGCAAGGACAAAATAGCGCGGGACAAAATAGCGCAGGACAAAATAGCGCAGGACAAAATAGCGCAGGACAAAATAGCGCAGGACAAAATAGCGCGGGACAAAATAGCGCAGGACAAAATAGCGCAGATCTCAAAAAGATACTAAAAAAAACACCTAACCTTACTTGGTTAGTTTAATATACAGTGAAGGCCTAACCTTATCCTTATTATCACTCAAACTGCACCAGCCGAAGTGGATCAGGGGCCGAGGATAGGTTAGGTTAGTATCCCAACCTGACCCCGTTAGGTTGGGATACTAACCTAACCTATCCTCGGAGATACTAAAAAAATAACCTAACCTTACCTGGTTAGTTTAATAAACAGTGAAGGCCTAACCTTATCACTCAAACTGCCCCAGCCGAAGTGGACCAGGGGCCGAGGATAGGTTAGGTTAGTGTCCCAACCTAACCGGGTCAGGTTGGGATACTAAAAAAACCTATCCTCGGCCCCTGGTCCACTTCGGCTGGACAGGGCAAATCGACTTGGGATTTATGACGTGCGCTATTTTGACATGCGCTATTTTGTCCTGCGCCATTTTGTCCTGCGCTATTTTGTCCTGCGCCATTTTGTCCTTGCGCTATTTTGTCCTGCGCTATTTTGTCCTGCGCTATTTTGTCCTGCGCCATTTTGTCCACGCTATTTTGTCCTGCGCTATTTTGTACCAGAGCCCCAAAACTGTGTTGGCCCCCCCCCCGAAACTTTTTTCTATATACGCCACTGCCGTATTTTAGGTTTTTATTAATGAAATATGTGGAAAATACCAAAAAAAATCTTCGCATCGGGGGGAGCCATTAGGAATCCTTTAAAAATAATGTCACTTGTTCAAATTTTATTTTATTAATTTTTGAGCGGCTCCTCTTCGAATACACCATAGACATGGTGGTGTTATTCATATTGGTTGGGTGACTTTACGTCCTTATTTACCTAATCTGTGGTTATGTCAATATTTGCGTGCTAAAATCAATGAAATTGAATGTTTTTAATTTTTCTTGAGTTTTCAATTTGGTCTTTGCTTGTGTTTTTTGGATTGCCAGATCGGTTTGGCCAGGTACGTTGTTTTAAATTTCATTTCGAATCCGTGTGTTCTGTAAGGCCCCTACTTCGAAAGGAGGGTAGTTAAGTGCCCATTTATAAACTAGATGTATACGAGAAATCAGAAAGGTTCTTAGCAGTCAATTTTACCATAAATTAGTTGACAAATACAAATATTATTTTAGTTCTGGAGTGTTTTATATAAAAGCATTTTTTATTTTTTTTATTTAATAAATTTTGAGAAAAATTATATCAAAAAGTTTTCTTTTAACTTGAATCTTTACCTAACTTTTTTTAAATCTTGCAACAGATATTTTTTATACTTCTCAGTGAGCTAGAGACTTTTGGTAGGTGATTATTGCTTAAAACATTAGCTTAGAACAAGTCAAGTCATAAGTTTTGTTTTAATAGGGACATTCCAGTGAACTTCCTCTCACAGTACGCGTTATATGAGACCATTTTTTCCATTTGCTAGAGGTGCAAGGATGATTCATGATTCATATGTGAGTGGGCCTTGGAGCCCTTCTACTGCGACTACTATCGGGTCTATTGTGGCTCAGCTTCAAGGATAGTGTTTGTATGGATTTTAAATCAAGGATAGTATTTATGGTGCCATTTTGCTAAGGATGTTTTTCAGCTAAGTGAATAGAAATTATGAATTAAAGGTTGGTTAATATGAATCTGTCCTCTTCTTTATTATTTTTTTGCACCATAAATAGCAGAATATAAATAAGAAACTATATAATATGTATACTTATATATAAATAGGAAACTAGCAGTTAGAAAAATGTTTAAAAGGAGAGTTTTGAGAGAAGCTTTGAACTTAATCCATAGAAATTTTTCAGTTAAGAATTAACTGTAAAAATCTCCTGTTTAACATTTTTTTGAAAGCTGCTAGTTTCTAATATATTGAGGTGTTCTGCTAATTATGGTACCCCCTGTATAAATTGTATACATGGGTAGGATAGAAGAAATAAGAACAAAAGTTTTTTGGAGTTATTGCCAATCTATAAATGGAAACACTTTTCTAGGTTAGGTATTTGGTTGGTGTTATTATTTTTTTTTGTTTAACTAGGTACTTATAGGGCTGTCTAGCAAAACATATGATCCAATCTAAGATATCTTCCGTAGGACAAACAAACTGATTTCTCATAAGCTGTAATGTTAACAAAAACGTAAATTGTACAAAAACAACAAGAGATTGAATCTCAAAAATTATTCAGTTTTAAGAACGGATCCTGCATATAGGAAAAATGTAAATTTCGCAGTTATTAAAATGTATTTATTCTGTATACTTGAAAGGGGATTCAAAAGGATAATTATTTAATGGATTGGAGGGTATTAAAAAAAACCCTTAATGGTATAGAAATGGATTCTTTTTGAATGACACAAAGTGTATTGAAATTGATGAAATGTTCATATACTTTTTAATGACAATTTAATACACCTTTTCAAATCCTTTTTTTGGATAAGAAAGAATTGAAAATGTGAATTTGGGAGGTATTAAAATGTATTAGGGCAGTTCTTCAGAAAACCTGTCTGTGAAACAGTGTCACAGCAGGGGTAAATATCTCATTTTTTGAAGCAGAAACCTACTTTTTAATTTAAAATAGGATAAAATGCAATCTAATCTGCTATCTCACCAAAAAAAGAAAAAAATATTTTAATTAAGGATTTTTGCTGTATTAACAGTAGCTGAGGTCTCAGGCTTTGTTAATGTCACAACCCCAAGGTGAGCACATTCCGACTTATTTTTTAAAGTTATGGTTAATGATTTACATTAATATAGTTAAGTTCTAACAAGATCAACTCAAAAAAAACTATTTTGAGCCAAAATAATAATATTCAACAAAAGACACTCTTTTTTTAAATAATATCATTGTCACACCCTCTTTGCATCAGCTTTGTTACCAATTTTTAAATCGCACTAAAATCCATATATGGCAACACAAGCAGCCGCCATTGCATTGTTTCGTTTACTTTAGTCACATTCTTCGCTGTCAAGAAGCAGGTGGACACTGTGAAGTGTTGGTGTTTTTTTTTTAATTTTGAAGTGACAAAACAGGTAAGTGACAAGCACACTTTCTCAACTTTGTTGTCAAGTTCCTGACAATACAAAAAGAGTCTTAAATAATCTAAATGTGACTTAATAATGCGCAAAACGTAATAAAAACAGGGCAAAAAAACAGATCCCAACATTTTGTTTTCAAGGAGTTAGGCGGGAAATATGAATAGATTCCTTAGCTCCGTTAATATCAGCTTTGTTAATACTGGTGGTAACAAAGCTGAGGATGTGTTAACAAAGTTGAATATTATAGTATAATTTACTGAAAAAGCTTAGGTAGCAAAAAAATAAAAAGTATTTTAGAATTATTGGGGTCAATTATTAGGCAGAAACGACAGTTGAAACGTTTCGGCCCTTTTCGTTAACACAAAAAGTCAATTAACGGTAGCTTGGGTCAGGTTGGGTTGGGTTTACTTACCATTGCATTTCTTTGCTAGTTATAGTGAATTAACATTTTTTCAAACAATAATAAATGTAATAACATATCTTATCAAAAAATCATGGTCAAAATTACAGTCGAACCTCTATAACTCGAACTTCAAGGGACAACCAAATCAGTTCGAGTTATGGAGAGTTCGACTTATAGAAATTCGAGTTAAAGAGGTTAAAATTCATATAAAAAGTGCAGAACCACTTAAAAGGTTCGAGTTATAGAGGTTCGAGTTAGAGAGGTTCGAGTTAGAGAGGTTCGACTGTATTACAAGGCGGTCATCGCTTTTATTATTATGATATCCGAATGCCAACAAATTATTTTTAACTTTTTAGTGAATTTTATAAAAGCTTAAAAAATAGGTACATTTTTTTGACATATAAACTTTTTTATAAACATTATTTTTTTAATTTCTAGAAAAATGGCAAAAAAAAAGAAAGACGCAAAAAAAGGTGCAGATGAAAAAAAAGCAAAATCTAGAGAATGTATGATGGGGGTCATGGATCACTTGTTCCTTATCAGAACGTGTTCCAGACGGGGATCATTCGTATCCTTGTGATCGACGTTGGAGAGAGTGAAAACCAAACAGTTTTAACAAGTTCCCAACAAAAGCATCAAACCATCAGTATAATTTAATACTGGTAGGGGTATTTTCCCTCAGAGTAGCTGTTTCTGTTGCTTTCACACAACTTATGCTCTAAATGGAGCTATCGCCTACATTCACCTGAGGATGGCCCAAAAGGCTGAAACCGGTCGTGGATTGGCATGGATCACTTGTTCCTGATTGTCAGGATGTGTTCCAGATGGGGATCATTCGTATCCTTGTGATCGACGTTGGAGAGAGTGAAAACCAAACAGTTTTAACAAGTTCCCAACGAAAGCATCAAACCATCAGTATAATTCAATGCCGGTAGGAGTATTTTCCCTCTGAGTAGTTGTTTCTGTTGGTTTCACACAACTTATGCTCTACACGGAGCTATCGCCTACATTCACCTGAGGATGGCCCAAAAGGCCGAAACCGGTCGTGGATTGGCATGGATCACTTGTTCCTGATTGTCAGAACGTGTTCCAGACGGGGATCATTCGTATCCATGTGATCGACGTTGGAGAGAGTGAAAACCAAATAGTTTTAACAAGTTCCCAACGAAAGCATCAAACCATTATCTGTAGATGAACTTTTTATATTGTTTCTCATTTAAGATTTAAGTGGTTTAAGAAGAGATTAAAAATTTGAAAATAATAGGTTTTAGGTTTTTTGTTCATTATAATTATTTTTGTTTATTTGGTAGTAGTAGTTTTTTAAATTTAGTTATGAGAAATTTAAATACAATAAGCTTTGCAATATATATTTTCTAAGTAATTTATCAGCTTTGTTAACTTGACCTCAGCTTTGGTAATATACTTTTTAAAAAAATTCTTCTATTTTTGTTGTGTTTTTTGATAAAAAGTAGTTTTTTTTGTTTTGTTATGACTTTTTTATGTAAAATTTGTTCACTACATATATTTTCTAAGTAATTTATCAGCTTTGTTAACATAACCTCAGTCATCGAAGAAATAACTGGACAAGAAGGACAACGCATGTAGAAAATCTCGAGCCCTTGTTATAACGTGAATATCGTATACATATCTTATTCAAATTCAATTTATAGAGAAGTAGGTAAGCCGCGCAATCGAGTCTTTAACGAAAGACCAGAGGCGCGCGTGCAAAACATAAATTGAATCGGGTGTGATCGGGTGTTAACGTCGGCTGTCGTCAACGCGAATGCGGCCGGTCGAAGGTCAAGCGAAACGCGTAATATTTGAGTAGGTAGACTGATTAATAAATACCAGAAACGAGTATAATATAGTAGACAGTCAATTTACATTAGGCTAATAGCATACTCTAAAATTCACGCACTCGGCACCTTTGAACGCAGCCGGTGACGACCAGTGAGGGCGCTGATTTCCCTATTCGTTTGGTAATAGCAGGTAACCACATGAAGTGGAATGCTAGCTCTGTCTTTTTTTTCTTATGCAATAATTTACATAGGAAAAAAGAGAAAGGAAGCGTTTGCCGATATTTCATTTAATACAAAATCATTTGGAAAAATCTTTCAATCACTGCTTTCAGTATACATGCAACCTTCGTCAGGGGTGAACGCGTCTTGCCCAGTGGAGGGCATAGATATGTAGGTAAGAAAAAGTAGATATATTTTCTGACTTCCAAGAGTTAAGGCCAGAAACACATGTACAGTCCTTAAACCTGTTGCTAAAAATTTTCGGACAACTCAGGAATTTTTTGGAAAAACTCAAGAAATTTTCGGAAAACATGGGAAATGTCAGGAAAACCCCTTAAAATGTTCGGTAACATACATTTCCATAAAACTTGCGAAATGTTCGCAAAAACTTGGAAAATGTTCAAAAAACTCGAGAAAAGTTTTTAAAAAATTTTCGAAAAACTCGGAAAATCTTCAAAAAACCTCGGACAATTTTCAGAAAACTTTACAAATATTCGAAAAACCTCGGCAAATGCTCGGAAAAACTAGGAAAATTTTCGGAAATCTCGGAAAATGTTCAGAAAAACTAGGAAACTTTTTGGAAAACTGGGGAAATGTTCGGAAAAACACAGAAAATGTTTAAAAAAGTCGAGAAAAGTTTAGAAAAACTTTGTAAAAGTTCAAAAAAACTCGAGACATTTTCGAAAAACTCGGAAATTGTTTAGAAAAACTCAAAGAATTTTCAGAAAACTTTGAAAATGTTTAAAAAACCTCGGGAAATGCTCGGAAAAACTAGGAAAATTTTCGGAAATCTCGGAAAATGTTCATAAAAACTAGGAAGATTTTTGAAAAACTGGGGAAATGTTCGGAAAAACACGGAAAATGTTTAAAAAACTCGAGAAAAGTTCAGAAAAACTTTAGAAATGTTCGAAAAAACTCGGGAAATGCTCGGAAAAACTAAGAACATTTTCGGAAATCTGGGAAAGTGTTCAGAAAAACTAGGAAAATTTTTGGAAAACTGAAAATGTTCGAAAAACTCAGCAAATGCTCAAAGAAAACTTGTGTACTGTTTAGAAAAACTCAAAATTTGTACAAAGGCACAAACTTACTCAGTTTAAGACAACTAACTCTATTATAAATATTCTGTTCTCTATCTAGGTCAAAATAATCTACTGTTTCCAGAAATCCCACATATTCCTGACACAAGATTTGTTGTGGAAAATAGACTACCAAGAAAACAAAAAACAATTGGTCAAAGCTGCTATACATATATTGGAAAAGAACACTTTAACCTGCTACCATCTGAACTTAAACACAATGTCAAAAAAAATTATTTAAAAAAATAAATATGCACTTGGTTACTTCAAAATTATCCAAAATTATAATAAATAAATAGATACTTAACTAGAAACTGGTCTTTCAGAATATTTCATTACTTTTTTTTACTTTTATATATTATTTGTTTTTTTTTCCATTGTGGTAGTATAACTACTTTGCATTTATTTATTTCTACTTTTATTTATTAAATTTTTTTAAACTTTTTTTAGTCTAAAAAACAACACTAAACCAAGAAAAAACTTTTTCCTGAATCCATCAAGTTTGTCACGATTATTATTATTTTTGTTATTTTTTTGTTGAATTCCGGTAAATGGGCTTAATTACATTTATGTAGGTACAAAAAAACCATTGCGATATATTTACTTACTTAAGGCTATGATGTATAAAACTCATTTCTATGTAAAAAATGTGGTAAATAAATATATTGAAATTGAATTGAATTGATTAAAATTAAAATTGAAATTTGACCCCAAAAACTCGGAAATATTGGAATAAACTTTGAAATTTTTTTCGGAAAACTCAGGAATTGTTCGAAAACACTCGGAAAAAACTCGAAAAATTTCCATAGAAACTCGTGAAATGTTCGGAAAACTCGGAATACGTTTGGAAAAACTCTAGTCTAGACATTTTTATGAGTGAGAGAATTGTCGGAGTAAATCCACCTACTCAATTTATTTTCGTCAATCTTAAAAAAAAAACAAATGGCGGAGTTCCCCATTTATCAACCAGTATGTATTAAATACGGAAACTGAAACTTACAAAAATGAACATGACGGCTGCAAAATTTTTAATTAAAGTATTTATTAATTGATTTGATTCAAACTTGCTACTTTGTGGTGCTTAAGATCACTTAATACAATTTTTTAACTAATTTAAAATAAAATTCATTTGTCAACCGATATCTGTATCAAATTTAAAACATTGGGGTATATAACGTCGCTGATTTTAATTTAGGATTTTAGAAATTAAGTTGGAACAGGTAAGTGGAGTGGAGCCAAACATCAAACTCAAAAATAGGTAAACAGTTTTAAGTTAAACGGTTTTACTGAAATCATTAGCTGTATAAAAAACTAGAAAATTTTAAGTACACAAACGTGACTTTTAACAGACTAAGGTAAAAGCGTGGGTGCATAAAAAATAGGGTTAAACGATTGTTTAATCAAATAAGAATCACTTGTCTAAAATATTTTAAATGCGCAGTTTAAATTTACGTCTGTTATAAACCTGGTTTGTCTGTCCTGACCTATCACTTTTTATCCCTGATTTTAATTTTTTATCGCTGATTTATCACTTTTGATCCCAGGGATAAACAGTGACACTTTTATCTCTTGTGTTTTTATCCCGAAACAACAAAAAATAATTTGGAGAGGCCCTTGAAAGGAGGCCCAGTTTCATTATTTTTTTTTTAATAGGTGGACCCTTTTTGTGGCTTCTAGTTAGTAAGGTCAGAAATGAGTAACTTTATTATTCATATGGTAAGGTTACAAAAAAATAGTCTATTACATAACAAGAGACAAAAAAGAGAGTGACAAATTTCACATGACAATGAATGTTGTGAACGAGGCGCTAGCCGAGTAAAACAACACGCGAGTGTAAGAAAGTTACTTTCTATCGAGTTGTCTGTCTATCATTCATCGCCAGTTATTGTATAGAGTGGTTTATTCAAGACCTTATTGGCTGATTAAATTTTATCTTTGTTTTTTTATGAGTATTTTAAATTTTGCTGTTAACTAATTATTTCTTTTGACCTTTGTAAACTTTGTGCGAAAAGTACTTTTTCATGTGCAGAAAAATTTTTGTCCATAGGTGAAATCTAACGTTTTCTGAGGATGGTAAAATGGTGTGAATCCATCATTTTCATGTGTAGTGGTAGGAAAAAAATATTGCATATGAAGTACTTCTTATAAAAATAACTAACAAACAAAAGTTTAATTTAATATTTAGTTCTCTATGCTCAAATAAACGTTCGCTCAAATGTTTGTGTCGCTCTAGACGCTTTTAATGTAAACTATATTATACTCGTTTCTGGTAAAAGCAACACACTTGTTATGGATAGACATAAGACTCGTTCGAACATTTTAAGAAAGGAAACCACCCCCTCAACACTAGCAGGGAGGTGTTCCCCCCCCCCCTTAAACGTGCTTTTTGACGGTTTTTTGCTAATAACTCGAAAACGGTCAACTTTTCTAAAAATATTCTAAAGATCATTTTGCAAGCGGATAATTAATTATCATTTTGCAATCCTTTACTTTACTAATTCCTACTTTGCAGTCCTCCCTGCTTCCACCCATCGCCCCTTCTGTCATTCCCCCCCACCCTCTTCAAAAATCATATTCGCATAATTTTATCAAATATAGGGCGATTTCAAAAATTCTTTCTGTACATGCTATAAGATTTTTTTCCAACAACATTTTACTAGGTTGCAAAAATCTTTATTTTACTATTATAGACCAGCTTTAAAAGAGTGTAATTTTTTAAAATATATTTGGTAATAGCAAGAAAGCGTTTAAAGTTCAATATTTTTTAGTTTTTATAAAAAAATATCCAAGTCTTATAGTGGTCGGGCAAATTCAAAGATTTTGGGCTGCTTAAATTCAAAACCATTTTTTAAACTATTTGGCCAAAATTGAAAGGCGATTTTTTGGTTTGCGGTTAAATTTGGGTCCCCTGAAAATATTTCTTTACCTTCCTAGCTCGCGCAGCCATGAGTAGTGAAGGTATTATTTTCGACGAAAATATTTTTTTTGAGATAAAGCTGAAAATTTGTTATTTGGGTGTATTTTGACCTATCTTACCAATATCGTCGTGATGTCTGCCTGTGTGTGTGCGTATGCCTCTCCGTCACACGATAGCTCCTAAACCACTAAACCGGTTTTCATAAGTTTCAGGTAAAATAGTGTTCGACACTCACGAGTTGATCAGATTTTGATCAAATTACATTAATGCTAATGACAGTTTTCTGACAATTAAAATTTTTTATTAATTAAACACTTAAGTAGTCGCTATGGTGTAAAAAGTGCGCCACTCGATCTAAAAACCATCCAACGTCTTTTTTCCCCTTTCTTCTTGGGCATACATTATGGAAATCAAAGATATTTTTGACTATTTATTGTATTTTAGAAATTATTAGTCTATATATACCGGGTGCGCCAAAAAAAACCGGACAACTTTTTTTTCAATATAACTTTTGAACTATATCATCGATTTTAATGGGACAAACTGCACATGGCAGAGAATTATATTATATTTTATCTAAATATCTTTTTCGGTCCGCCATATCAAAATCCAAGATGGCGGTCGAAATTAAATTGCACCCTTCAAAGATGCTCGTTTATTCTTGTATTGTCCGGTTTTTTTTGGCCCATATATATATATATAGACAATTATTTATATGTCCAAAACGTAAACGCCTAAGCCGAAACAAACGAATTAGTGCAGGCGCTGTAGGTAGTTGAGTATCCAAATATGACCACCGCAGTTTGACAATGGATTCTAGCTGACAAAAGGTCGCAGATTAACGATCTGGATGTTTCCAAGCCAGGTTTTGGTCCAATTTTTTTTATCCCTCCTTCTCTTATAGCCGTGTTCGAATTTCTGAAAATTTAACTAAGTTGACGCCTTAAAGCCACAATGACAGAGAAATTAATCAAAAATGTTTAAAATCCAACCTAAATATAAAATTTTATTGTTTGTAAAATGTTAGGTGCAAAAACCCCCCCGTCCCCCAAAAACCTGAGATTTTGAGGTTTTCTTCAAATTTTCTGGAAACTAAGCTTCTTAGGGAAAAATATGTAATTACCTTTATTATAGACAATAAAATTTGCTTTTTAACGGTCTATTACACAGTGAGGTAAGACCAATGACAAAGTCTTCAGCGGCGTCCGTTAATTGAGGTCATATAAAAATATGAAAAAAAAGAAACATGTTTATCACATGACTTAACCGATTTTCTTGAAAACTAAGCTATCTATTAGTAGTAGACAATGAAATTTCCTTTAAAACGATGTATAAGAAAATAAGATTACTTTTATCTATAACAATTTAGGGTCGTCCGTAAATTACATCAATTTTGAAAAATCACTAAACTAACCTTTTTGGGAAAAAAAAAATATTTTACACTTTATTGTAGAAAATAAAATTATCTTTTTAACTATCTATAAGCTAGCGCAGAGTAATACCAAACTTTCCAGCGGCGTCCATTTGTTGAGAAAATGTTAAAATAATTAAAAAACCACATGTTTTTCACATGTTTTACCCGATTATCTTAAAAACTAAGCCTTCTGTCAAAAATCATGTTATATAGTAGATTGTAGAAAATAAAATTTTCTTTTAAGTGCTGTGTCACAAAGTAAGATTTAGCTTTAAATTAAAACTTCACAGGCGTCCGTAAATAAAATCAATTTTTACAAATCACCAAATAAATTAATTTTTTTACAGGTTTTATCCAATTTCCTTAAAAACTAAGCCCAATTGAAAAAAATATGTTCTAAACTTTACAGAAGAAAATAAAATTCCCATTTTACCGATATATAAGTCAGTGCGATTTGGTTAATGACAAACTCTCCAGCGACGTTCGTATAGATATAAGGGTCATATAAAACAAAAAAAAAATAAAAGCATTTTTGTCACATGTTTCACCCGATTTTCCAAAAAAACTAAGCTTTTTATAGGAAATATGCTTGACAGCTGATTTGTAGAAAATAAAATTTCCTTTTAAATGATATATAACTTGGTAAGATTAATTTTATTTTTAAAACTTTAGAGGCGTTTGTAAATAAAATAAATTTTTAAAAATTAACAAATGAAGCACCATACTATACCCGCCATCTGCATTGATAGTCTTTGCACCCCTTGTACCTCCCTACCTTTCCTTTCATCCCTCCTCCACAAAAAAAAAAGATGAAACTCCCCCCCAAAAAAAGATTCTAGGTACGGCTAGCAGCAAAGGTGATCCTACTACTCACCTTTTCTCTACATCTTGCGCCATAATTTTGTAGGTACGGTTAGATATGTGAGGGGGGATGGCCCACTACCGCCACTGATTCAAATTTTAAGAATCTTAAAAAAAATCGAACCAAAATTAATTTGTTTGGTGATTTTTAAACATTAATTTAATTTACGGACGTCCCTAAAGTTTTAAAAATTAAACTTTTCTTACCTTGTTAAACATCGATGAAAAGGATTTTTTTTCTACAATCACGTATGAGACATTTTTTGATAAAGAGCTTGGTTTTTTGGAGAATCGGGTGAAACATGTTACAAAAATGTTTTTATTTATTTATTTTGTAAATGACCCCCATTTACGAAGATAATTTTATTTTCTACAATAAAGTTTAGAACACTTTTTTTTATTGAGCTTAGTTTCTAAGAAACTTGGATAAAACCTGTAAAAAAAATAATTTGTTTGGTGATTTGTAAAAATTGGTTTTAATTACGGACGCCTGTGAAGTTTTATTGTGAAGATAAACCTTACCTTGTGGTACGGCGTTTAAAAGGAATTTTTATTGCCTATAATCGACTATAGGGCACAATTTTTGATAGAGGGCTTGGTTTTTAAGATAATCGGGCAGAACTTGGTGGTTTTTTAATTTTTTTCACATTTTCTCAAAAAACGGACGCCGCTGGAGAGTTTGCTGTTAATCTGATTGCTCTAACTTATATACTATTAAAACGGGAATTTCATTTTCTACAATAAAGTGTGGAATAAGTTTTTTCCTAAAAAGCTTAGTTTTTGAGAAAATTGGATAAAACTTGTAAAACAAAGTTTAGTGATTTTTCAATTGATGTAATTTACGGAGGGCCCTAAATTGTTATAAATAAAACTAATGCTGCCCTGTTACACATCGTGTAAAAGGAAATGTTATTCTCTACAACCGACTATAGGAAACAATTTTTAATAATTATTTTTTTAATTTTTTTGCATTACCTCAATAAACGGACGCCGCTGGAGAATTTGTCTTTGTTCGTACCCACTGACTTGTATATCGTTGAAAAGGAAATTTTATTGTCTACAATAAAGACAATTACATATTTCTCACTAAGAAGCTAGAAGAAGAAGGTATGGGGGTTTATGCAGCTAAAATTTAAAAAACTAATATAATTTTATTTTTAGCTTAGGTTTTTAATATTTTTGATTCATTTCTCTGTCATTGCGGCTTTAGGGCAGCAACATAGTTACATTTTCAGAAATTCGAACACGACTATAAGAGGAGGGTGGATAAAAAAAATTGGACCAAAACCTGGCTTGGCAACATCCAGATCCTTGACCCACTGTCAAAGTGCGCTCCTCATATTTTGCATACTCAACTACCTACAGCGCCTGCACTAAGTAGAATTTAACTAGTTTCTGAGCTAAGCAGATAATAAATAGGCAGTCGCTCGAAAAGGAATAATATTTGATTAAATTAAGCCGTATACCTACCAAATTCTAAATACCTCATTCATAATAGAGTTCGAGCAAACCCACGAGGCCGCGCGCCCGAGAGGCTCTCTCTCTTTAATGCACCTCATTTAAAAGAGCGAAAGAATTGCCAAGCGCTCCGGGTTGTTTACGCGAAGTCACTAAATGTCCACGTCTTGAAAAAGGAATCTATAAGCGGGGGAAAGTTAGTAGGACGATTGTAAAGTAGACCGGTATAATTGTCTTTGGTATGGCAACACCGCCGACTCTTTCGTAGGAGGCAATTCTCAATAAATATTTACACCGTCGTGTATGGCCATCTGGTATGAGATATCGGTAAATGGGGCCATTTTGGATTGGTTGTCTATTTTTTTATGTAAATACCTACCTACCCAATACGATTTAATTTTCTGTTTTATAATATTTGGGTGATCCGTGAAAATAAGCCCAGAGCGGAGGCAATTGCAAATTAACCAAAAACATTCAACTAATCCTTGAATTTCTTTGAAATTAACAGAAAGAGTAAAATTTAAATTTTTAAAAGGTCATTAGTTTTATAATCATTTTTTGGATTTTTATGAAAATTTGAGAAATGTCGCATATTTTATATGGTTATGTTAATATTTGCTGGAAGACAAAAATTTACTAAATTTACAAAAAAATTTATATCCACGGTTTTAAGACAGAAAGGCGTTATGTTACCTAAATTTGAAACGAGCTAAAAACGTTTTACGCCCTTATGAAACAGACGGTAGGAGCGATATTTGCAACAAACATTCTAGGTTTAGAACTTGTTTTTTTAAACAACTGGGTGGGTCAAAAAAAACCGCAATTTTAGCTCACACATATACTATACTATAGTAGTGTGAGCTATGGTGATCCTAATTTTTTCGAGAAAAAAAAAGTTGCTCCGATTTCAAAAATTTTTATATATCTTTGCGTTTCAGATGATTTTGAAACTTTTTTGTTGCGCCGTCTGTCTGTCTGTCTGTCTGTCTGTCTGTCTGTATGTCTGTCTGTCTGTCTGTCTGTCTGTCTGTCTGTCTGTCTGTCTGTCTGTCTGTCTGTCTGTATGTCTGTCTGTAAAGACCAACGCGCATAACTCAAAAACCGCTTGGCCGATTTCAATGAAATTTGGTACCTAGGCTGGGCCTGGGGTCGAGATGGTCCCATTTAAAAATGAACAAAATTCATCAAACACAAACCAAATAAAACGGTGGGGATAGATTTCAAAAATTAGAGTTTATGTGAAAATATGGCGTGTGTGATATCAAACGAAAGGTAATTGAGTCTGGAGTTAAACAAAATACACTTTAATTTATTTTAAAAATAGGGTGGGGGTATATTTCAAAAATTAGAGTTTAAGTGAAAATATGGCGTGTGTGATATTAAACGAAAGGTTTTTTTTTTTATTTGTCAAACACACTGTGTTTTTTTTATTACAATCTAGTCAGTAAGACTAATTAGCAATTTTGTTTTAACTTAATTTACTAGAAAAGTCAGATTTAAACTTAGGGTTCACTCAACAGTTCTCCCCGCTTTGTTTAGTCTGTAACTCACAATTGTGTTGTGTTTATAGCATTATTTTGTTTTATGTGTAATTCACTTAGTTTACTAGCTCAAACGGCTTCACTCTTTTTAGTCGTCAAACTAGCATAGTATTGTCTAGAAGCTGAATTGCTTCCACATTCACATGCCGATGGAGTCTATCTTCATGGCTTTTTGCGTACTTTTTTATAGTCCCTGCTACAGTTTCGATTTTTAGATCTCGATGAAGGTCACTATTTCGAACGTACCAAGGTGCATTCACAATGTTTCTTAATACTTTATTTTGAAATCTCTGTACAACTAGAATGTTACTCTCTTTAGCACAACCCCATAGTTGAATACCATATGTCCATACTGGTTTCAGTATTTGTCTATAAATCAGTAAGTTATTATGAATTGTTAAATTGGACTTCCTTCCAATTAGCCAGTTCATTTTTCTATACCTTATCTCAAGTTCTTCTTTTTTTTTTTATTAACATGTGCTTTCCAGCGCAATTTGGCATCAAGTGTCATACCTAGATATTTTGCCTGATTCGAATATGGTACTGGAATGTTGTTAATTGTTATTTGTATGTGATTTATATTTTTGTTTGTAAAATCAACATGCATTGATTTGGTTTCATTTAATTTTATTCGCCACTTTGTGGTCCAACTGTGAATTTGGGTGACTGCATCCTGAAGTTTTTCTATGCATTTTTCAATAGATTTTTCTACCGTCAATAAACCAGTATCATCGGCAAATGTTGCTAAGTGACAATTTTCTGGCTTTGGGATATCACAAGTGAATAATAAGTATAGATAAGGGCCTAGTACGCTACCCTGGGGCACGCCTGCTTGAATTTCTCTTAAATTTGAGTATGAGTCTTCCTGTTTTACTCTAAAATGTCTATCAGATATGTATGATTCCAAAATATCCGAATATTGTTTTGGCAGAAACCTTTTTAGTTTAAAATTAAGGCCTTCATGCCACACTTTGTCAAATGCTTGTGCTACATCTAAAAAAACTGCAGAACAAACTTTTCCCTCTTCTAGTGCTTTTTCTATTATATTAGTAATTCTGTGTACTTGATCTATCGTGGAATGCTTGTCTCGAAAACCAAATTGATGAGAGGGAATAATTTCTTGTCTTTCTATGATGGGTTTTATTCTTTTAAGCAATAATTTTTCATAGAGCTTGGATATAATTGGCAGCAAAGATATTGGCCTGTAAGATGACACGTCATGGAGTGGTTTTCCCGGTTTTGGAATCATGATAACTTCTGCAACTTTCCACAGTTTAGGTACATACCTAAGCCTAAAAGACGCATTAATTAGGTTGCATAGTTTTACGATAGCTTTTCTGGGGAGTTGTTTTATGACTACCCCGTTAATAAGATCATACCCTGGGGCTTTTTTCGAATTAATATTTTTGATTTCTGTTAATATTTCTTTTGGTGATGTAAGCTTAATATGGTCCTCGATTTGATGGGGTTCATTTAAATGAAAGTGTTCATCTGGTGCTTCGTGGGGCTGAAATGTTTTTTCTAAATGACTTGCAAAAATATCTGCTTTTTCTTCGTTACTCCTTGCCCACTGGTTGTTAGATTTTCGTATGGGTGGAATTTGGATAATTGGTCTTTTAAAATCTTTGGTTGCTTTCCAAAGGGAATAGTCGGTATTTTTATCATCTGTAAGTTCATTAAGAAAATGGTTAATAGATTCATTTTTTATTACTAGAGTTTCTCGCCTAATGCGCTGCGTCAAGTTGTTGAGATTTGTTTTGTCCCGAGGATCACGGCTTTGCTGCCACTTTCTTCTTAGTTTCCTTTTTTCCAATATAAGGTCTCTAATTTCCTTTGGATAGTTTTTTCCCTTAAAAATTCGCTTTGGTTTTGGACTGTTTTCCCAAGCTGCTTGTGAATATTTGTAACAAAATATTCAACTTCTTTATCGATTTGTTCTGGCGTTTGCAATGGTACTGATAGGTTTATTTTTTCTGACAGACTTTGTTTAAAACTAATCCAGTCAGTCAGTTTATTAACTAGTGAGATATTTGCTTCTTTCTTTATTATGTTTTTACTAAGAGTTAGAATAATAGGTGAATGATCTGAGTGTAAATCAAAACTTTCTTCTATATCTACAAAACTTAAAGATATATTTTTTACTATAAAAAAATCAATTAGATCTGGAATTTTTCCTGGATCTGTTGGATAGTATGTGGGCTTACCAGTTGATATCGGCTCACATTGATATTCACTAATAGCTTGCAAAGAGGAAGGGGACGACTGTCAAAATTAAAGGTCGTGTTTCGTGTCGCTCTTAAAAATTTTAAAAATTAGTGTGTTTCTAAAATAAAGTTAAAAGTATACTATAGTGAAACAGTTACCTTACATAGTGTTAAATCATTTGGCATAGTATATTTAGTGAAAAACTCCAAACAAAGCAGACAAATTCAAAAACATTGTGTTGGCTGCAGCACACTCGTTAACACGAACGACGGACATTTTTGCCTTTTATCAGTGACCGACCACCAAAAACTTGCGAAGCAAGGCCAAGGCCAAGCACATTTGTGTTCACACACGGTCAATAAACTATCGCACAGCTGTTATTTGTTTACAACCTATTTTTATATTTTTGAGGCATCGATAATTATACTAAAAAATGGATGAGCATATACAAGCTGCCTTCGAGAAGCAAACAAGTTTAATTCTTGAGCTTAAAAAGGACTTAAAAACTAATCTTCAGGGCGTGAGCGCCGACGTAAGAGAGCTGAGAACCTATGTTACCAACACCAACAATGAAGTTAAAGGGCTTATAGATTCACTAAGCAGCCGTTTTTCATCCATAGAATCACAAGTAGAAACCCTGAATAAAGAAAATGAACTGCTGCGCAAAAAAATTGATCTATCTTTGCGCAGGAACAACATAAAAATTAAAGGACTTCCAGAGGACGAATCAAACTTTGAGGAGCTGTACAGTAAAGCTATAGTGTTCTTTGAAAAGTTTCTCCAGTGCAAAGTAGAAAAATTTGAGATAAACTATATACGTAGACTGGGTAAACCAGGCAGCTACAATCGAGCAGTATTGGTAAGCTTCGTATCATACAATACTAAACACATCATCTTAAGAGCATGCCCTAAGCTAAGGGGTACCAGTTTTAGTATTTCTCAGGACCTCAATAAGGAAGACCAAGCCCAAATGAACGAAATATTACACGCTGCGAAAATTTGTAAGTCTAAAGGGCAAAAAACTTCCATAAAAAATATGAAACTTTTTGTTAACGGGTCGTTAATAGTGGACCCCAAACTAATAATTACACAGGAAAATGCAGCATCATCGAGCCAGATGACCAAAAAAGACCTTAGTTTAACACATGCTGCTTCAAGGCCCAAAAATGATTTACTTTTGCAAGACACCTCATCAAGCCAAATCGAAAATGATGACGAGTACTCGGACATAAGCGATGAGGATGGCCAAAATACAACTGTAAAACCAATTTTAAAGCCGACATCCCCGGCCAAAGGAAAGATTGGCAAACATCTAAAAAAACGCAAACGTTCACACATAAAGACGCCGTCGCCAAACACTCTAGAGAATTTTCTCGGATCCAAGTCTAGCACACCCAAAAATGATAAACTATGAGCTTACTACTTTCTTTTGGAATTGTCAAGGTTTTTATTCTTTAAATAAGTTAAGTTCTAGTGAATTAAATATTTTATTTGGATATAATATTATTTGTCTATGTGAAACATGGTTAAGTTCTCAATACTTTCAACATAAAAATATGATTTTCAAAAAATACATTATTTTTCAGTCACTTGCTATAAAAGTTAAAGAGCCTTGGAAGAGCTAGTGGAGGAATCCTAATTTTCTTGGATAAATCAATGTTTTTAGAACGAAATGTAACTTTACTAGAAAACAATCCTTTTTATATATTGTTAAGAATTAAAATTAACATAGGATGTCTTTCATTATGCTGTAGCTATTTAAAACCAAGTTACCAAAATTAATCTTCTTCTAGTAGTAAAAATTAATCTAACGAATAGCAAGTGACTCTTAGCATTATAGTTAATTTAAGAACACTTAGGTATATATATGTGTGTATGTATATGTATGTATATGTATATATATATATGTATATGTATATGTATATGTATATATATATGTATATAAGATATAAATTAGTTCCCCTTTACCTCTTGTTCATGTATAGTTTTGTACAAAGGAACAATAAAGAAATTTGATTTGATTTGATTAATAGCTTGCAAAAGTTCTTTTCCTTTAGAATTCGTCAATCTAGATCCCCAGTAGGTATTTTTTGCATTAAAGTCACCTCCAATTATAAAACGGTTTCCTAATTTTCTGAGAAAATTAAGATATTGATTTTTCTTTAGTAAGTGCCTTGGTGGTATATAGACAGCACTTATGACTAATGTATATGTTTTGGTTTTTACACTTACTAATGTAGCTTGAATCTCTATGGTTTTATATCCCATCTCCTCATAGTGTGATATATTTTCTTTAATTATTACAGCACTTCCCCCATGTGCAGTATTGCTAGGGTGAGTTGTATGATACACTTTATAACCTTTAAATTTAATGTGAGACTGGTTAGTGAAATGCGTTTCTGACACAAGACAGACGTCAATTTTTTCTATGTCTAGAATAACTTGCAAGTCTTGCTGATGTTGCAAGAGACCATTGGCATTCCAAGCTAGGATTCTAAGATTACTGACCATTTTGAGGCATATTGGTAGCTCCGTTATTGCTACTTTCTAGTTTAGTTAATCGCTCATCAAGTTTGTTTAATTTCTCCAAAATTCATTGTAGTGTTTGTTCCATAGTATTTTGACTACTGATATTAATATCAGGTATAGTAGCTGTTGCTGCTACTTGGCTGTATGTCCTTGTCACAGAGTTTTGTGTGACTGTGTTTCTTGTCTGTTGGTTTTGTCTATTTGTACTCACGTTTGGTATGAGATTCGGTTTCTTAGGTTTATTTTTCAATTTTTGTATTTCCTTAGCAACAAGGCATCCTCTGTAGTTAGCAGGATGCTTGCCTCCACAGTGGATGCATTTTGGCTCAGATTCTTTTGGTTTGGGGCATTCTACAGTAAGATGTTTCCCCGTGCATTTTACGCAACGTGGTTCTTTAGCGCAATATTTTTGCGTGTGTCCATAAGATTGGCATCTTTTGCATTGAGGGACTAACTTTGAGGTTTTTAGTGCTTTTATTTCCACTTCAATCCCAAGGATACTGGAAATTTCAAAAATTTTGTTGATATCTTCATCGTGGCTAAATGTGAGCATAAACATGTTAAGAGGTTGTCTTGTTCTCCATTTAAGTTTGTTGCTGGCCTCCAGTGCCTTAAAACCTTTTTTTTGTAGATTAGCTACAGTTTTTTGTGGGTCACATGAGAAGTGTAGCCTATTCGCTATTACTCTAGTTGGCCTTATTTGTTTGTTTTCGTATGAGTGCCATTGATGCTTTATTTCATTAAGCATTTTAGTAACCAGCCGATAGCTGTCTGCGTCTTGTACATTTATTTTAATATTTTCGTTATTTAAAACTTTTATTTTAACTCCTTGTATGATATTTAACTTTTCATAAATATTATTAAAATTATTTACGCCATTTACCATAATCGGTGGAGGTAATGGAGCTTTTTTAACCTTAGTTGGGGGTTCTTCATTTTGTGTTTTATTGGAGGGCTCTCCAGTGCCCGAGCTTTGTTGTGGTGGTGAGAGTGAAGTATCAATTCGACGTTTTTTCCAACCTTTTCCTTTTTGTCTGATCCACTCAGTTTCTCTTGCCAGATCGTCCTCATCAGTAATGTAGTCCATGTCAGACTCTTCTTTTTTAGTGACTTTTGTCTCTAAATCTGCAAATTTTCTTTGCATACTTTCCAGTTGACTTCGGAGATAATCCACTTGTACACTAAGTGAATTTTTTTCGTTTTGGGATTTTTTCCATTCGCTATATAAAACTTCTTCATTTTGTGTTCTAGCATGGCTATCCTGAAATAATTCGGCATTATCCATTTTTTCTTGATTTTGTTTGGGCTTTTCGCTAATTTTTAAAACAAGTTTCACAGGTGATGGTACACTTTTTTTGCTTTTAAACATGATATATTATTTATAATACACATTGTATATAGATTTTTAACACAGGTATTTCGCGCGCGAGGTTTATTGTGTTACGAAAGGTAATTGAGTCCGGAGTTTAACATAATACATTTTAGTTTTTATTTTTTTTAAGGGTGGGGGTGGATTTCAAAAATTTGAGTTTAAGTCAAAACATGGCTTGTGTGGTATCAAACAAAAGGTAATTTAGTGTGGAGTTGAATAAAATATATTTCAGTTTTTAGTTATATTAGCTCACACGTACACTATAACTATGGTACCTAGTGTGAGCTTAGGGGCCCATATATTGGCAGAGTATTTAATATTAGCTCACACTACTACTATACTATAGCAGTGTGAGCTATAGTGATCCTAATTTTTTCGAGAAAAAAAAAGTTGCTCCGATTTCAAAAATTTTTATACATCTTTGCGTTTCAGATGATTTTGTTGCGCCGTCTGTCTGTCGGTCTGTCTGTCTGTCTGTCTGTCTGTCTGTCTGTCTGTCTGTCTGTCTGTCTGTCTGTCTGTATGTCTGTCTGTCTGTAACGACCAACGCGCATAACTCAAAAACCGCTTGCCCGATTTTAATAAAATTTGGTACCTACGCTGGGTTTTGGGTCGAGATGGTCCCATTTAAAAATGAACAAAATCCACCAAACACAAGCCAAATAAAAGGGTGGGGGTATATTTGAAAAATTAGAGTTTATGTAAAAATATGGCGTGTGTGATATCAAACGAAAGGTAATTGCGTCTGGAGTTAAATAAAATACATTTTACTGTAAAAAAAAGGGTGGGGGTAAATTAAAAAAATTAGTGTTTATGTGGAAATATGACGTGTGTGATATCCAACGAAAGGTAATTGAGTCTGGAGTTAAACAAAATAAATTTTAGTTAAAAAAAAAAGGTGGGGGTAGATTTGAAAAATTAAAGTTTAAGTCAAAACATGGCTTGTGTGGTATCAAACGAAAGGTAATTGAGTCTGGAGTTCAATAAAATATATTTTAGTTTTTAGTTATATTAGCTCACACGTACACGTACACTATAACTATAGTACCTAATGTGAGCTTAGGTGCCCATAGATTGGCAGAGTATTTTTTTTTATAACATTTGAATTATACCATCGATTTTAATGGGACAAACTGCACACGCCAGAGAATTAATCAGAGATTTAAATAAATATATTTTTTGTATCCGCCATCTCAAAATGCAAGATGGCGGATGAAATTAATTCTTGTGTTTCGAAGACGTTTTTATTATTTTTTTAAATCTATAAAAAACTGCATTCTTGCCACGCACAACAAGGTACGAATTAACAAAATCGGTTCGGTGGTTCTAAAAAAATATATTTTTGTTTCAACCATTCTTTTGAATATTATACGATTGCCAATCATGTCTGCATTTATTTCCTTATAAATTCATTAATACTGAACCGATTTTAATGAAATAAATAACATCCTGGTCAAAATTGATTGCCTCTTAAAGACTATATGATCAAAATTTACAGCCACTCTAAAATTTAAGATGGCGGACAGAATCATACTTGAATCTTTAAGATGGCGTGTTTATTCTTGTTTTCTGACAATGTTTTAGTTTTTTTTAAATCTATGGAAAAGCACTACTTTTGGCCCGCACAAAGTAGTACAAACTGGTAAAATCGGTATGATGGTTCTCAAAAAATCTATTTTTCTTTCAGCCATTGTTTAACAGATTATACGATTGCATTGCTAATCCTGCCTGCATTCATTTCCTTATAAACTCATTATTACTGAACCGATCTTAGTGGATAAGGAAATAAATACAGACTTGATTGGCAAGGCAATCGTATAATATGCAAAACAATGGTTGAAACAAAAATATTTTTTTTTAAACCACTGAACTGATTTTGCTGATTCGTTCCTTGTTGTGCGTGGCAAGAATGTAGTTTTCATACTAATTTAAAAAAATAATTAAAATATGTTTGCAACAGAAGAATAAACGAGCATCTTTGAAGGGTACATTTTAATTTGGTCTGCCATTTTGGATTTTGAGATGGCGGCAAAAAAATATATTTAATCAAGTCTGATTAATTCTCTGCGAAGGGCAGTTTGTCCCATGTCCGGTTTTTTTGGCCCACCAGGTATATAAACATTTTTAAAGGTTTTTTTTATTCGAAGGTATCTTAGAATTTGGCGTTTACGCCTTTTTTCAAATTAAAAACGTTATTTTTTTTAACTAATAAATAGGAAAACAGGGTTTATGAAAATGTAAGTAAGTAATATTTAACTTTTATTCAAATAAGCTAGGTATACATTTTAAGTTATGTACTTTGTTAACTTTCGATAGTTTTTTGAGTTAAATCTTAAAAAATTAATAGAATATTACAGTGATGTAAAGTAGATGAGGGGTATAAGGCTCACCTTTTTTACGACTGAATTATCTTAAGACAAAAGTATAATAATAATAATAATAATAATAATAATAATAATAATAATAAAGTGTCTTTATTGAAAAAATGCCATGTACAATATTGCTGGAAATTTAATTAGTAGTAAATAAAAAAAAAGCACTTTTCAAAGGGCGAAGTCTAGCTGACAGTCCAGCTACTCAACATTAACCCTTAGAAGCTAATATTTCTGTGACAATTTCCAATGCTTTATAGAGTTATCCAACTAACCCCATAAAAAAAAACACATATAGAAATATTTAAAAAAATATAATATTGTACATTGACATAGAACATATAAATGACATTGAGCTTTAATATCTGATACATGTCGGTAATAAGACCCTCCAAGATAAACATGTGCCAACAATACTTTAAATAAGGCCCAAAAATAAATCCCATTAACCAGCATTAGAAAATATTTTCTAAAAACTAAGGCATTATATTATAGTAGGTAGTTAGATACATTTCAGTTGATATTTCGTCTTTTTAGTTTTTGACATGCCCCTGCCTTATTATCGGGCGGGCCTTACAACAAGACTTATAATGAGCTTTATTTATGTACTAATTTTGGTAATTCGAAAATGCTATTTAGGTTTAAAAATAAAATAAATAATTACAAATAATAAATAATTACAAATAATAAGGAAATGTAACTAAAGTGTATTTCTTATTATTATTTGTTTAATTAAAATAAAAACAATATTTAAAAAACACAAAATTCCGGAAAGTTAACAGAGTTTGGAATCGTAAATATTATTTATGGCTGCTTGCATTTCGATTAAATTGCATTGACATAATTTTGCAACGGATTCAGATTCTACGCAAGAAAATACGTACCTTTTATTTCAAACATTTTTTTCTTTTTTTTTAATATATGCCAATCCGTATTTGAAAAACGGACTCCAGGCTTAAATAGGCCACTTCCGGTCGACTCCGAAAGTTGAAAACATCTACCACCAATCGAAAGAGCGTACTCAAGTAATTTTTTGGATCGTTAAAAAAACTTTTTCCTCAAGTTTTCAAAGGGGTTGACGGGTGGTCTGAGACACCATGTATAATAGTCGATAGATTTTGTTAATAACGTTTTATAGAGTACTGGCCAAGTGGAGAAACCACCCAAAAGTGTATATAAATCTGACCTTGTACACTCGCCCACTTTTTTAAAGTTCTTTTATTTTCTCCACACTTGTAAAATATTTTTTTTTCGCTTTTTTTTACACTTTTTTTTACGCCGAAACACGTCAACTGAGAACTGAATTAAAGTTTTCAAATACACCACTTTGATAGTAGGTACAGGATCGGAATTATATACAATTTTGGGTGGTCCTTTCTTTAATCAATATCTTGTTAAACTGTACAAGTATATTTTCAAAGATCCAACTAAACTGCAAAAGTGACTTTACATGTTAATTAAAAACAAAAGTTTTGAGCGTTACCTAATTTAAAAATATTCCTTAAAGAAATAAAATAAACTTTCAAATTTTAAATGTAAATTTTTCACTTATGTATAAATTTTCGACTATCGAAAATATAGTTATATGTTCGCTGTCCCAACCCACCAAGTAAAAACTTAATATTTTTTTAATGTCAATTAAAAAAATCTTCACTAGAAAAAAAACAGGAAATGTATTTCAAAGACTCGTACGAGTCCCGTTAAAACCGATTCTTAACAAGTAAAATTTCTAAACGATTCTTTTAACCTTTAAACTTTTAAGTTTATTCTTTTTGAAAAAATTAAGGTTTCTCCTACCTAAAAATCACTTTTAAGCTTTGAAAAAATCACAAAAGTTTAAAGTACACAAACTTTTCACACCCCACCTTATGGAATTAGATAGAAATAGATAGAATAGAGGTAGAAAAAGAAAAAATATTTTTTTGTTAAAAAACACTGTTTTTACAGATACAGAATTAATTTTTATACCAAAGTATCTCAAAGTTAAAAACAATGGCATTATGACCTGCATTTTCAATATGGTTTTTAACTTTTTCAACGAAAAATCAATAAAAAAAGCATTTTTTACTAAACCTAAAACGTGTTAAAATACAAAGCCCTACTACCGTACTCAACCCGAATTCCGTCACCCACCTGAATTCCGTCACTATTTAGAAATGTTTTGAATTATTAAGCTAATCCTACAATGGAATTCCAAAAAAATACTTTTATCAGTTCACCTATATATCTTGCAACACTGTGCGCAAACTTCAGCTGTATTGTTTAAAAGGAAGCGCGCGAAAAATTCTTTTAGTCGTGCGTCAAGTGTCGAAGCGGAACGTTGCATTTTATTAAAAGATAAGCCCCTTGCACGTATTCATTTAATCTTAGGTACTTTATTATATTATTACCTAATGTCCGTAGATAAGTTTTTAACCTAAATTTTCTTCCTTTTTTCGATTATTTTTAATAAAAAGGGGGTGGCAGGGTTTGGGTTACAAAAAACCATTGAGTCGGAAATATGAACCGAACCCAACAAAAACAATGTCTATTCAAATTAGTTTTTTTCATACATCACATTTGATCATATTTTGTAAATCCCAAATTCCGTCACAGGCTTTTTGAGCTATTTTCTCTGAAAATGTGTTTTAAATTCAATGTGTCGGAATTCAGGCTGTGGGGCTATGACGGCTTTCCGATTATTTTATTTTTGTAAAAAATAAGGGTGACGGATTTCTAGTAGGCAACAATTTTTTTTAAAGTTCAGTTTTTTCCATATCAACAACCATCTAAAGACAAAAAATCTAAGATGATAAAACCTTCAATAAATAAAAAAGTTTAAATTTCAAATTCCGTCATATGTTTTTTATACCCAGGTTACGACAATGACGGCTTTCAGGTTGTGATTTTCACGCTTGCTGGATTATGAAGCAGGCTGTTCCCTTTTCATATCTTACGAAAAATACCTACCGATCCAGAATTTTTGCTCCAAATATTCTGTTTACTGTAAGAAATAAATACCTTACAAGGCTCCACCCCACTTAAAACTATTAATTATCATTTCGAATACCATAGTTATAGGTTAAGCGAAGTTTTAGTTATTTTACAATCAGACAGATAGACCGACAGATAATCCTAGAACAGTTATACTGACACACAGACATATACTACAACAACATTTGGTAATTAGTTTTTTTTGGTTTTTTAAGCAACTCATTTGAAGTGGTAATAAAAATATTTTATTGACGAACCCATTAGACTTTCACGTTTAATGGTATGCATAAAAAACTCCTACAAATATTTGATGAATTTATGTAAGAATTAGCATTATTTGTATTTGTTATAGATTGTTTTTAGAAACCATTTTATCATATGACGGAATTCAGGTCAAAACTACGTCGGAGTTTAGGTAAGCACTATGAAGGAATTAGAAATTTCGGATGTTTAACTTTTTTTATTTACTAAAAAAATATAGTTAGATTTAAATTCTCAAAATAGAATACACTGTTTAATCAAATGTCCAAAGTTTCAGCACAAGTAAAAAAATTAAGATCACCATAGCTCACACTACTATAGTATAGTATATGTGTGAGCTAATAATTCAATATATCAACACATAGAACATTGTATATCATCTTAAAAGTCAGTCCATGAATACTAAGGGGCTTAAAGTGACGGAATTTGGGTCGACTACGGTATTACAAAATAATGTGTAAATTACGACCATTAAAGCCACATGTGGCCTATTAAAATGCGTTGGGTGACATTTGTGGCAGCTTAAAGACGTTGCCGCCATTTTGTGACACTGTAATTAGACTAATAACAATTTGCCAACTTGTGACACTAAAAAAAACCACTGAATAATTAAACAAATATCTGGAAGCAGAACTGTATTTTCCAGCTAGGTAAAACATTGATATGCCCGGTAACTTTTATACAGTGGAGAAGGGGGGGGGGGTTCAGAAATAAGAAAATTTTAAGTGCGCCACAGTGTTTAATACCAATGTTTTACAAAAAAGATCTTAAATAAAATACAGTTCAACCCAAACGTTGTAGCCAAACAATGAAATTCTACCTACTTCCGAGGCTTCCAGAGTATTTGTGTAATTAAAAAAAACCAAAAAAAATTGACTAATAAACAAAATAGAATTTAAAAGATTCCCAAATGAATCAAAATGACAAAACTAGAAGCACTTTACAGGTAGATGGACTCCTTTAACAGGTCATAGTGTACCTACCTTTGAGTCAGTAGCGTAGGACTCAATTATATGAATGATTAAAAAAAAACATATATACTTCCAAAATTATTCCGTCATAGGGGAGGTCTGGACCAAATATCTGTTGTCATCATTCTACGTTAGGTAGAACGAGACAGACAGCAACCCAGTCCGAGATCTACCCCATGAGGCAAAACAATGTAAGGAAACCGCTAAAAAAATATAATCTCATCTCTCTTTTGTCTCTGCAAAGTTGGTCATTGGGTTGTACAAATAACACAAAAATTTAGTTCATCTTGTATATTTCAAATTGAAATCTAGGGGTAAAATAGAAATTATCATAGGTAAAGACAAAATAAGGATGAATCCAAGTTGGAACAAACTAGCAGGGCTTTTTCAATTGTACAATAAAAATAGTTATGCCGCAAAATGGTGGTCATGACGTCATACCTTTATCTTGCGTTCACAAGAAGTGTTAAAATTATATTGAAAATTTATGGAGAGATTATGACTAAATTATTTTGAAAATTTATATGGAAAGATTATGTCTAAACTATATTGAAAATTTATATGAAAAGATTATATCTAAATGTCTACTTGCTCCTACCTTGGTCCTTTGATTATCTTGTGCTTAAATAAAAATGTGTTTTATTGTGTAAACCTGGAAGTGGTGTACTCCGACATTCCTCTAAAACATGGTGTTGTTCTCCTGCTACTCCGGTCCTGGTTTGTTCGCGCCTCCCCTACTGCCGCTTAGCACATCACGCTAGGGCAGCACATGGTCTCAAGTGTTGATGGATACTTGCCCGAGCGTAAAACCCTGTGAAAAATGAAATGTTTCAGTTTCCTGGAATTCGTCTATTTTGCACGAAGTTCCCCTACACCGAGTAATTTAATCAAGAACCCCATGTCGACTCAATAAAATAAAGTAGATTTAAACAGATGAACTAAACTAATCCTAACGTACCTTTCCCAGGGTTACAAGGCTACACCCGGCTTCACACCAGCGTCCAGCCCAACTGTCCCGTCGATGGAATTGACAGGGCTGTAGACAAAGGAGAAAAACAATATATAGTTTTTTATCCAAAACGTGGTTTTAAAAAAAAATAAAACTCCAAAAATTCCCCACGTCTCTTGTCGAAAAAGTACATTTCACACGAAAAACAATTACAATTTGGGAGGCAAATATTATCTTGAAGAGTCCTCAAATAATCAAAAAAAAATGAAAAAAAAAATAAAATCGAACTTACCGCTCTTATTTCCTGTACAAATGGCGTAGGCCGACTTAAATCCCCCTCAAAAGGGTGCGAGCGTCACTCTAGATTTCGCCTAAACACGACGGACTCACTCTTCACAGTCTCTGGGACAGAACCTGCAGTTTTTGCAGTGCCACTAACCAAAAACAATGGCGATCCCAGAGACCTGTTGCCGACCCAGCCAAAATTCGTTAGCAAAAAGACCAGGCACTTTGTCGAGAACACAAAAAATGAAGTGGCCGGAAACCGCTTTGTAAATGTGGTGGGGACAGTAACACACAGTACCAACCTAATTTTCCCGGTTAAATTCAAATAAGGATGCAAACCTATTAAAAAAAACGCTCTCAACGAAAAAAAACACTAAGTCTGGTTTGCGAGACTGGAGAAAAAGACCCGCGGTTTTCAAACCAACCAATGAGGAAACACACCAACACTTTTGTACCGGTATATAGGGGCAGCGCCGACCAAGGGGATAGAAAATACGTAAAACGCACCTTGAGGTGTTGCCGGATCTATTTCCACGGTTGAAATTTTTATAACAAGGACATCGAGACACCCTCCATACATAGACCGAACATTTGCCTACCGGACCCCTGCCAACATAGCAAGTAGGAGGAAAATAACCAGCAGGACTGTAAGAAGCTCAGCATTGAAACCATCAACTGTAAAATCAATTACTGGAGATCACAGCATGCATCAAACCGAGGAATATTCGAACACTCAACCAATTCCCAATGGGTAAAGCTATACTAAGTGTAGAATTTAGTTGTATTTTAGTTACAGTTTTAGTCAAAAGTTTCCTTTGCTCTTTATATATGTCTTCTCTAAGATTCAAATGGTTTGACGCCATTCTTGTAAAACATTTCTACACCAATAAAGTTGTTTCTGAACTTGAACCCAAAAATACACACTGAACTACTGCTTAAACTCGGCACAAGAGTGTTCAGATGTTAACTCACACGATTTCGTTTATTCTTTTAGTCTTGGTTTTTATCCCTCGTTTATCTCCCATTTACAAAAGTGCATAACTCGTATTTATTTTATCTTCTCCTCATCAAATTAATAAAGGTATCAAAGGGGCGGAGCCTCGGTTGTTCCTGGTCGACCCAAATATGTTTTCGTACTATCAAAACTAGCTAATCCGTGAAGGATATGAGGTTCGGGTTGTCCCAATATCCTCGAAAATAAACATAAGCGAATGAACTGTTCATCTAAATGTTTCCTTCCTGTTACTGAAACCATTTGTGATGCGGCAACGCCGCCATTCCCCAGCAGAACAGCTGTTTATTTTCGTGAACGTCAAAGAAAACGACAAAATTCCCCAGATAAACAAAACAATCAAAAGTTTCAATGTGATTACCCGAAACCTGTGATCCCGAATTCCAACCACGATGTCCAGATAATACGGTGTGCGTAGTGTCCACAGTAATTCGATGGAATGCCTCCTTTTAAGGTAATTTCCTAGACACTATATAACCTCCAAACCTAGCTTTATAAAATACCCTTAATTTGTGTACAGAAAGACGAGTCGAAGAGCCTTGATTATTTACCTAAATAAACAAATATGTAACGTTGCCTTAAACGCAAAAATGACACGTTACATAATCCCCCCCCAACTTCAAGACGATTAACCTAAAAAAGTTAATCGGAGAGGTCCGCTGCCGATTTAAGGTCTTTGGCATGCCAGCTCCCTGGTAGTACTTTACCCGATGGTTCCTTAAGCTCAAATATCCATGGAGAAATTTTATTCCTAATTACATAAGGACCAACGAATTTCGGTGCTAACTTCTTCGAGAAAAACTTCGCAGCATCTGACAACACATAATTCTTCTTCCAAACACGCTGACCCACAACAAAGTTGGGTACCCTTGTACGCAAATTATACTGAACTACGTTTTTCTCTCCTGCCACCTCTAACCTTCTCTTAACCTCAGCATAGAGCTTCCGGAAACCTTCGTTCTTACTTTCAGCTGCGGATTGTACACCATTCTCTTCAGATAACAAAACTGGGTTGGAGTAATCTTTTCCTGATAAACACATATTCCTACCAAAATTAGCAAAGAAAGGAGACATCCTGGTTGTCTCATGGGTTGCAGTACGAATCGCGCAGGCAAGTTTATGTATTTGTTCGTCCCACTTCCTGTGGTTGTCTTTCACATAACAACATAACATGGTTTTTAACATACGATTCGTCCTTTCTGTTGGATTCGCTCTGGGGTGATAATACGGATTATACTGAATTTTAACCTGATAACTCTCAGCAAAACGCTTAAACTCGTTACTTTTGTACTGAGGGCCATTATCACAAAGTATCAAACGGGGTACTCCGAAGACCATAAATACTTGCTCCTCAAGATTCTTGACAACAGCTTGAGTAGGGGCTGTTCGCATTGGAAAAACTAAGGAAAACTTACTTAAATAGTCCGTCACGACGAGAATCCAGCAATTACCCTTTGTCGAACGAGGTAGAGGTCCACATAAATCCGTCGAAATAATTTCCCAAGGACGAGTTGGTTTTGGGTGAGATATCATCTGGTCAGATACACCTTGTGTATCACCTTTATGAGCTGCACAGACAAAGCATTTCTTTACAAAAGTTGCCACGTCCTGGCGCATTTTTGGCCAATAATATTTTTCTGCCAGTCTGTGGAAAATTTTATACACACCCATATGTCCTGCGGTAGGAGGATCGTGAGCTTCTCCGATAATTCTACGCCTATGATCTTTGGGGACTACCTCTTTCCAATATTCATTAGATGGTGAAAGTTGAGGGTATTCTTGTTTGACATATTTATACAACTTATTATCAGTGTATCTCCAATTCATAAATTTTAATGGTGATTCTACGACCCTCTTTACCATCTTTTGGTACCATCGATCTTTAATTGTTGTTGAAACGTCTCTGGGCTGCGAAATTGTATCAATCATGGGTACTGCGCAAGACAACATGTCCGGGACAACTAAATCTTTCCCTTTCCGATGGATTACTTCAAAGTCATATTGCTGCAGCTTTACAGACCAACGAGCAAGTCTTCCACTGGGCTCTTTCAAGCTATGAAGCCATTTTAAGCTAAAATGATCTGTTATGACCTTAAATGAGATCCCCTCAATATAAGGCCGGAGCTTCTCTATCGCCCAAACCAATGCCAAACATTCTCGCTCGGTGGTCGTGTAAACACGTTCTTGCTTAGTTAAAGATCGACTCAAATAGCATATGACTTTGTCTCCTTCAGGATAAGGCTGCGTTAAACATGCTCCTATTCCATATCCTAATGCGTCTGTTTGAATGACAAATTCCTTGGTATAATCTGGACATGTAAGAATCGGTGCAGTCACTAAAAGTTCCTTAATCTTAATAAATGCTTTTTCGCAGTCTGGAGTCCAATCGAACTTTTGATTTTTCTTAGTTAGAGCTGTAATTGGAGCTATTATCGCTGAAAAATTCTCTATGAAACGTCTATACCAGGATATTGTACCTACAACTCTACGAACTTCTCTGACAGTTCTTGGCCTCTGGAGCTCTAACATGGCTTTAATTTTATTAGGGTCAACTCGGATGCCTCGACGGTCCACTACGAAACCTAAATAAGTCATTTCTGGCCTACACAGTTGGCATTTTTCCCAACTTACTGTTATCTTTGCATTCTGCAATCTTCGTAGGACTTCCTCAAGAATTCTAAGATGTTCAGAAAAGCTCTGTGTGACAATTACGAGGTCATCGAGATATACGTACACGTAGGGGTCTAAATCGTTTCCTATGATGCTATCTATGAGTCTCTGCCAAGTTGCAGGTGCATTATGAAGACCAAAAGGTAAACGCTTAAATTGGAAGAGACCTCGTCGACAGATGAATGCTGTTAGTGGCTTCGATGATTCTTCCATTGGTACTTGCCAATAAGCGCTTTTGATATCTAAAGTTGACAAGTATTTAGCATCTTTCAACTTGTCAAGAGTCTCGGATACGAGTGGTAAAGGATAACTATCACGCGCCGTCACTGAGTTCAATTTGCGGTAGTCTACACAGAAACGATATTTCTTTGTGTTTTTCTTTTGTACCATTACCACTGGTGAAGCCCATGAACTACTACTACGTTCTATCACATCCATTTTCAGCATTTCGTCGATTTCGTCATCAATAAGTTTCTGAATGACCGGTGAGACCTTATATGAACCTTGTCTTCTCGGTGCTGCATCTGTTGTAATCTTATGCTCTACCCTGTCTGTACATCCTAGTGAGTCACCCATAATAGTCTTATATTTATCGACCAATTCCTCTAGTCGTTCTGATTCATAAGGCGTAAGAGTAGTTTGTTGGTCTGATATTTCTAAAGAACAAATCACATCTTTATTATCGGCAAAGTGCCACTCATTAGTACTTAAGTTCGGTACTATCCCCATCGAAATCCAAAAATCTAATCCCAAAATCAAAGTGTGCGGCAACTCAGGAACGACGACGACCTCTATTAACCTAAATTTATCTTGAACTTGCATAGGAAGCTGCACTGTCCCAATACTACTTGTGCTCTGACCATTTGCCACAATACAACTCGTCTTCTTTGTCGTATCAACTGAAAAACCAAACCTCTCGATGATTGACCAACCATGATTCCCTAAAAAGGTACGTGAAGCCCCGGAATCCAACAAACCTAATAATTTATTTCCGAGCACATCCACTTCTAAATAAGGCCTCTCATCTTTACGAGCATGACTTATCACATAATCTAAAACGTACGTTAGCCTATTGTTTGGTTGCATCTATAACAAACAACGTCCCTATTCGCCCTACCAGATCTAGCACCTTGTGGTGGTTGTCCATCTCTGTCATTTCCACTAGACTGACCACTAGCTGGTTGTAGTCTATCACTATCAGCTCTAGCAGCGAAACTGCTTGCTGGCTGCTGCCTATCTCTGTTAAATCTATTTTCAGGAATATTCACATTCTGTTGATTTGATGTCCCGGCACTTGATATTTGAATTGCACTGACTTCTGTTGGAAAATCGTCACTGTCGCTCTCTACGTCAACGTAGGCTAAGTCAGGTTCGATTGATTGGTTTCTTCTAGGTGTAAAATTTTCTTCCTCTAAACCATATCTCTGGTCTATTCTACGACACAGATCCTTCAAATGTGATAGGCTATTGACCTCAGTAGCAATCAACCCATTCTTATAGATGTCTGCTATATTTCTGAAGACGATAGCTAATTTTGCCTCTTCAGAAACAGGACAGCCAAGTCTTTGGAAGTATGTGTTCATGACAGCAATATAGGTCCCTATAGACTCTCCAGGGCCTTGTTTACGTTTTTGGATCTCCTTCAATAGCTTCTCGCCATATGAAGAAGGAAGATACTCTGCCATGAACCTCTGTTCCAGCTGTTCCCATGTATGGACTTCTCTACGAACATCTTTATAAAAAGTATAGGCTGACTTTTCAAAAAGATCAGTAACACCTTTTTGCTAACTCCTCTAGCCAGACTCAACTCGTCCACTCTCTCAAAAAATGCGATGACGGAGATTGTACCCCTCTCGCCTGTAAACTTTAAGTTCCACTTATGCGGAGGTACAGGTGCAACATGATATGAAGTACCAGGATCACTTGACATTGGTACTGGCGACGAACATGAAAATGGTCGTGACTGAGCAATTGGTGCAATGCTACTTTGGAGGGCAGCTAAACTCAAAGGAACGGTAGACGGTTGTTGATACTGAAAAGCTGTTGTATCGTAATTCTGAATTAGCATTGGGGGTGGTGCCTGTATTGGTGCTTGAGTTGGGTTCGTAAGCACTTGCATTTGCAATGGAGCAATGACCGACGGTTGGTTCGTAGGCTGTTGAGCTGTTCTTTGTGTGCTCGAGTGCGGTGCTTGCGGGAAATGAGACTGGTTAGGTGTGTTGCCAGCATTTGTTGAGTGGTCTGAGTCTCGACTCGTTGAATGGGTTTCAGATGCTTCATCATCATCTGAGGCAACGCCAACTCTCAATAAATCGGTTGCTTGGCTCTGCAACCTCCCAATCAAACTCAATGTTTCCGCAACCAATACGCCTTTCGTTTGGCTTTCTTCAAAGTTAGACGGATTCATGTTATTTATCCTGGTCAACACGTGTTCCAACCTTACAGCGATTTTTCTAAACTCTCCCCCCTTGCTCGTACCAGAGAACTTCTCTACCAGCGGTACTAGACTATCTAGCTTCTTCATGCAGCTAAAAGCATCCTGGCCAAATTTAAAGGGATACGGAGGGTATCTCATACTTGTATCAGTCTTTTCTCTTTGCTTAATCAGCATAAGCTGTTGTTTCATTTCTTCCACCGATCCAATGGCTATGCCTCTCCATGTTAACTCATAGATTAATTCGTCCTTGACTAAGTACCTTATATCAGACAACCGACTCACAGAAACAGCCATGGTGCCTTTTATATTTAAACTTTAAAACTCCCAATTATAAAACTAAACCACGCAATAACAAACACAAAGTTCACTTTAAATTCACTAGTGAAAACCACTATAAATTTTCTCACAAATGTAGAAAATATAAAACTTAAATACGGGCAGACGCGAACAAAACGGAAAAACACCGGGGCAGTAAGAAAATAAAATTTATTTGCATTTAAAAATGTAAGCATAGTTTATATTAAGTATTTGTACAACCAACTATGACGTCCAACCTTGCAGAGAGAAATAACTACTTAAATCCTAAATTAGAATTAACAAGTAGCCATAAAAAAAAGTTAAAAAATAAAACACAGACGAGAGTTTTGGCAGTGTTCAGGTCTTATGTTCCACTCCTGCGTGAGTAAAACCAAAAAAAAATAATTGCGCTTATCCTAGCTGAAATGGATTAAAATTAAAGTTAAGTGATGTTTGTTTACCTCAGCAAGCGAATAGGTAAATTAATCCCTAAATGGAACGTACAACAGACTACCTATAACAAAAACCCCAAAGCTGTTGTACAGTTAATGCTAGGGTATACTCCTGCTATTGCAGAACGGCTCCACAACTAAACTCCTCAAAAAAAATCCCAAATCGCCGTATACAATGATTTTCCTAAAAAGAATAAATCAAAACCCACTTTAACCTGCTTACCTATTCTGAGTCTACACGAAACTTGCATTGCTTAAGGCAAAATCATCCCTTAATATATAAGTGAACGCAATAAACGTCGGAACAGATGTTCATGTTATAGAAATCGTAAAATATGCTCAATTAAAAAAAAAATCCGCTCGCTGAAATTGCGTTGAATTGACTAGTAAGGAAGTTGTGTGTATTTAAAAAAAAATTTTTTTTTAAATTACCGATGGTATTAAAAAAAACTATACAAATAACGTCTTGGTAGGACTGCAACTCTCTAATAATCGTTAAAATGAAATTCCCAAAATTTTAAACTAAATTGATGCAAACCATGGTCAAGAAGACCCTAGGATCGTACCGAAAGGTGCCCAAAAAAAAAATTTTAAAAAAAATTTTTTGCTGTCGGCTACAGTAGCCCAATAATAAAAAAAAAATAATTAGTGGCTCGCTAAAATTTTCAAAATATTACTCTACCCTGATAGGTGGTTTGGAGTAGGGGGGAAAAAAATTAAAACAAATGATGATAGGTTGTTAAAACGCGAGGGTTCGAAATGAAATTATATTTTAATTCAGAAAAGAAAAATATTTAAATAAACTGGTAAAACTATTGTAGGGCAAGGTACTACTATGCACCAAGAAGAAAATTCTCCAACAAGAAAATCAAGTTTCCTTCCTTAAAAAAAATATTTAAAAAAATATTTTCAAAAAAAAATTAAAAATGTTTAAGTGAGGTTGCAGCTCCTATTAACGATTTTAAAAGAATTAAAATAAAATTAGCACTAGAAAAATCTTAATAGAGTTATGTCATGCAACAGTCTCAGTTCTTTTCCTTAAAAAAAAACAGTTGTAGATTCCCTTTCCTCTCCCAAAACTGTGTGAATGTGAAAAGTGAATGAGCTAGAAAAATTAATTTACTATAAAAAAAAATGATTGAAAATAAAATTTACTTAAGAATCATAAGGTATAAAAAATCGTAATCGCAAAAAAACAATCAGTTTAGGAAAAGAAAAAAAAATATTTATGTTCCAAAAAAACAACCGATGTTAATATATTTGTTTAAAATTATTACTGAAGGAATAAACAACGTGAGTACTTATTTACTGTACCACTATAATAATGTGAACCTAAGTTTTAAACTTTGCACTCAACCCCGTAAAGAATATTCTTGTGTGCACTTTCAAAAAACAAATATGAAAACAATTTCAAGGTTCACCTATAGGACCGTTGTAAAACTAAATCTGCCTACTCAAGTGTCTTTACACACAACATCTAATCAAAAAAAAATTTTTACTGCTTAATGCATTCTCAGATCCTTATTCCCGGTGTTTACGAGATATAAAATTAAGTTGGGCCCTTTCCACAACTATTAGTCAAAGCAAAATTACCAAATGTCCAAGGGCTAATGAGACCCTATCACCTACAAATGATATTTTGAAATGAAACAGTTGGGAATAATCCTGCGTAAAAACCAGACAACAAAAATCAAGAAGCCAAAACTATTACATTAATTTTAAAAGAGCATAATAACCTCCCGGCCCCAAATAAACTTTTGTTATATCAACAAAACTCGGCCTAAAACCAAAAAAACTTTTTATTAGACATTTCCCCTATTTCCTAAGTACAATGTCCATAAATCCAAAAACTTGTGATTTCCACTCCAATCCCATCTGGACTCTATATATTTTTCCAACGGTTAAACGCCCACAGGCGAAACAATATCTTATTTCAAAGAAAGGATGAAGATATTTTGAAGCACCCTGTTAAAATAGGACACTATTATGGAAAATTGTTCAGGTCAGTGTTAACTCACTAATTTCCAACCCAGATATATCTAGTTCCCTCATGTGCATGTTACTATTTTACTTCCTATCATAATTAAACAGATCACAAAATTTGTCTTTCTCCGCGAATCTGCAAGGTCCTGGAAAATGCGAGATTCAGCCTGTAGGCCAAATTTGGATGTATTTTAATTTAGCGAAAACCGAAGTTGCGAAATCCTAAAAAGATTAGCAGGAAGTCCTCGTTCCTCGATTTCTACACTCCGAACCAAACATTCTTTCCATTTCCACCCAGCTCGCGGGAGGAAAACTCCTAATTATTGCAATACAAAAGGTACTACTATCATATTATGCATAACCAAAATATATATATATATGCCCTCATCATTGTTTAGTCGCATCAAAGAAAACCTATTGTTTTTAAATTTATTCTTAGGTTGAAATCTTTTTTTTTAGAAATCAATGATCTTAAATTTATTGTTTAACTTGAACACTTTCCCATTTATTCCACAACAGTGTATTGTAATTTAAAAATTTGCTTCATTATTTGAGGTCACCAGTATGGAATTATTTTAAAATAAAAAAAAAATTAAATAAAAAAAATTATTTCCCGATTGTCCACAACTTCCAAGTTTTCATCCCTAAATACCTAGGTACTTTCTCAGTCTAACACCATCCATCGTTATCCAACATAACGCTTTAATTTCAGAAGCAACAAAACGAAGATTAAGTGAAAAAGCTAAGTAAGTAAGTTTGAAGTTGCTTTACAATGGGCGCAGATGTAAGGCCCCTTTAAGTACACGCCACTGTCCTGAACTGCAAACTAACTACAAAACTGAAAACTAGCATATCTGCCGTCAAACAACATTTGGCATGAAATTAAAATAATTTCATATCATACCAGTATCCTCCAAAAACAAAACGTTTTTTACTATAAGACCCAAACACCTAACCAATAAATCTTGTTATTTAAAACTATGATTTGGAAGTGAAAGATTTATTTATTCCTGCCTGATCAACTAAGACAAAAAAAAGTTCCCCTTTTGTAACTCAAGAAGTTCCCGTTTGGTCCCCTTAAAAAAATATTACCTGTCTGGTCACCCTTTAAAACTACGACCCCTATACAAACCGTTTTGACCAAAACAAGAATTCGAGAAGTTATGTTTACAGAAAGAAATAATCTTTCTAAGAAAGATTAAATTATTTAAAAAAAAGTAAAATTTTGAAATATTTTTACCAATTACCACCGCCTAGCATTTATATTTAGTTGAAAGTCTCTCTTAAATTCACTGACCAACGGCCTCAAAATGACCTTACTAAAAAAAATTACTGAACTTTACAAATGAACTAAAAAAACTTATACCTATATCTGTCTCAGTTAAACATTTCTTTTGTGATATTATATCTAGTTGGGCTTCAAATTCATTTTCTCTGTATTCAATCCGGAGCAGGCAAAACTTCTCAAGGCTCAAACATAAATGTTTGCTCTCCATTGGCCATGACCAAGCTATGACCTGAACGCAGAAAAAAAAATACAGAAAAAAAATAATTGTGAACCAGAAAAACTTTAATTGATAGAAATATCCGTAGGTCATTTTTAAAAAATGCACTCCAAAGCCCAACGCTGTATTTTCTACCAAAAAAAATTTGACCAGTCACGAAAACACAACTAGACAACTAAACTGGCAACCAAAGACCTAAAAAAAACTGCCCGAACAAAAATACCCAAAAAAAATGTTAACTGGTCCTCTGGCGTTGATGTTCAGCCAATATGTTGCTCTAGGAATTTTTGCCTTGTGTTCCCTAAACTTCCGAGCTAACTATAAGTAGTAGTAGTACCCTCCTCTGACCCGATGTAACTGAGTGACGTAAGATCTTAATTGTCATCAACAGTTACCACCAAAAAAACAAGAAAAGAAAATGACAAAGCAAAATAAACTCATTTTTCTTTTCTATCATTACTGATTAATACTTTCAACTAAACAAAGCTACCAGTTTAAAACAACCCAGCCAAGAAAAATTTGTGTGAAACCCTGTAAAAATATTCCAATTTCCAAGTGGTGATATCCCACAAAAAATTAAAATCAGCAAAAAAAAATAACTTGTTGACCTAAATAAATTGACTGCACTAAAAAATAATCGGTAAAACAATTTCTATCTTATCACAAGCAGGAAATAATAACATATAAATAAATGAACCTGCAAAAAAAAGTTGTTAGAAAGAAACACACTACCTATGTCATATATTTAAAACATAAAAAGACCATGCCTGGAGGTCCATCCACCTATAAATCAACAAAAAATTTAAGTAAATTTACATTACTGTGTTTATTTTTCTTAAAAAAATTAAAATGTGTTTTTCCTACAAAAACTTTAAAGAATTAAGAACATGATTTGGACGCTGTTGAATAAAAACTCCTATGTTTTTTATCCACTTATTCTTCCTTAATAAATAAAAATGAATATTTTATTATCCAAGAAAAAACTTGTGAAGATAAGCTAACAAAAACTATGAGAATTACTAAAACAACAAACCGAGTTCCAAATCAACGTTCAAATATTACTAAAAAATATTTAAAAAGTGTTATCAAAACCAATGATGATGAAAAATCTTGTTTTTTATAAAAAAAAGTGATTAGGTGTCAAAAACACCGACAGCCACTGAAAGCCTTTAACCTGGCTTTGGCTGTACCACAAAAAAAAATGATCTAAAAAAAAATTTTTAAATAATTTTCCCTTTTTTTTTCAAATTCAAAAAAAACCAAAAAAAATTACATCAGATGTTAAAAAACTAGCCAAAACACACGTAGGGCGCCAATTTGTGGCCTATTAAAATGCGTTGGGTGACATTTGTGGCAGCTTAAAGACGTTGCCGCCATTTTGTGACACTGTAATTAGACTAATAACAATTTGCCAACTTGTGACACTAAAAAAGACCACTGAATAATTAAACAAATATCTGGAAGCAGAACTGTATTTTCCAGCTAGGTAAAACATTGATATGCCCGGTAACTTTTATAGAGTGGAGAAGGGGGGGGGTTCAGAAATAAGAAAATTTTAAGTGCGCCACAGTGTTTAATACCAATGTTTTACAAAGAAGATCTTAAATAAAATACAGTTCAACCCAAACGTTGTAGCCAAACAATAAAATTCTACCTACTTCCGAGGCTTCCAGAGTATTTGTGTAATTAAAAAAAACCAAAAAAAATTGACTAATAAACAAAATAGAATTTAAAAGATTCCCAAATGAATCAAAATGACAAAACTAGAAGCACTTTACAGGTAGATGGACTCCTTTAACAGGTCATAGTATACCTACCTTTGAGTCAGTAGCGTAGGACTCAATTATATGAATGATTAAAAAAAACATATATACTTCCAAAATTATTCCGTCATAGGGGAGGTCTGGACCAAATATCTGTTGTCATCATTCTACGTTAGGTACCCCATGAGGCAAAACAATGTAAGGAAACCGCTAAAAAAATATAATCTCCCAACTGTCCCGTCGATGGAATTGACAGGGTTCTCTTATTTCCCGTACAAATGGCGTAGGCCGACTTAAATCCCCCTCAAAAGGGTGCGAGCGTCACTCTAGATTTCGCCTAAACACGACGGACTCACTCTTCACAGTCTCTGGGACAGAACCTGCAGTTTTTGCAGTGCCACTAACCAAAAACAATGGCGATCCCAGAGACCTGTTGCCGACCCAGCCAAAATTCGTTAGCAAAAAGACCAGGCACTTTGTCGAGAACACAAAAAATGAAGGGGCCGGAAACCGCTTTGTAAATGTGGTGGGGACAGTAAAACACACAGTACCAACCTAATTTTCCCGGTTAAATTCAAATAAGGATGCAAACCTATTAAAAAAAAACGCTCTCAACGAAAAAAAAAACTAAGTCTGGTTTGCGAGACTGGAGAAAAAGCAGGGCAGCACCGACCAAGGGGATAGAAAATACGTAAAACGCACCTTGAGGTGTTGCCGGATCTATTTCCACAGTTGAAATTTTTATAACAAGGACATCGAGACAGCCTCCATACATAGACCGAACATTTGCCTACCGGACCCCTGCCAACATAGCAAGTAGGAGGAAAATAACCAGCAGGACTGTAAGAAGCTCAGCATTGAAACCATCAACTGTAAAATCAATTACTGGAGATCAGAGCATGCATCAAACCCAGGAATATTTGAACACTCAACCAATTCCCATATGGGTAAAGCTATACTAAGTGTAGAATTTAGTTGTATTTTAGTTACAGTTTTAGTCAAAAGTTTCCTTTGCTCTTTATATATGTCTTCTCTAAGATTCAAATGGTTTGACGCCATTCTTGTAAAACATTTCTACACCAATAAAGTTGTTTCTGAACTTGAACCCAAAAATACACACTGAACTACTGCTTAAACTCGGCACAAGAGTGTTCAGATGTTAACTCACACGATTTCGTTTATTCTTTTAGTCTTGGTTTTTATCCCTCGTTTATCTCCCATTTACAAAAGTGCATAACTCGTATTTATTTTATCTTCTCCTCATCAAATTAATAAAGATATCAAAGGGGCGGAGCCTCGGTTGTTCCTGGTCGACCCAAATATGTTTTCGTACTATCAAAACTAGCTAATCCGTGAAGGATATGAGGTTCGGGTTGTCCCAATATCCTCGAAAATAAACATAAGCGAATGAACTGTTCATCTAAATGTTTCCTTCCTGTTACTGAAACCATTTGTGATGCGGCAACGCCGCCATTCCCCAGCAGAACAGCTGTTTATTTTCGTGAACGTCAAAGAAAACCACAAAATTCCCCAGATAAACAAAACAATCAAAAGTTTCAATGTGATTACCCGAAACCTGTGATCCCGAATTCCAACCACGATGTCCAGATAATACGGTGTCCACAGTAATTCGATGGAATGCCTCCTTTTAAGGTAATTTCCTAGACACTATATAACCTCCAAACCTAGCTCTATAAAATACCCTTAATTTGTGTACAGAAAGACGAGTCGAAGAGCCTTGAATATTTACCTAAATAAACAAATATGTAACGTTGCCTTAAACGCAAAAATGACACGTTACACACATAAAATGAGCAAAAACTGACAAACCTGGGGCTTCCACTTATCTAATCTTAGAACTATTTAAATGAGCAGAAATTAAAACAAAATAAATGGATCCATGACAGATCTGATACCTTCCTAGTCTATCAGCACACTTCAAGTGAAGCTATGATAATCAGCCTTGAAAACAGTTTTTTGTAAATATCTCAGAAACTAAAGCTCCTACGAAGTCTTTGGTTATAACACAAATTATTGAGCTAAATGCAGTCTACTATACTCCGCATATTGATGCGATACTCCGTTAAAAAGTTAGCATTTTTTAAATTGTTTAATTGTCAAAAACCTGTCATTAGCATTTATGGATTTTGACCAAAATCTAATACGCTCGTTAGAGTGTCGAACATTATAACTGAAAATTTTATGGAAATCGGGTCAGCGGTTTAGGAGCTATCGTGTTACGGACAGAAAAAAAATACACACACACACACACACACACACACACACACACACACACACACACACACACACACACACACACACACACACACAGACAGACATCATGACGATATTGCAAGGATACGCAAAAAAAAATTTTTCGTCGAAAACTATTACTTTGATGACAAAATCCTAACTATGCGGTGGGGTTTAATGTTGGCTTTGGTATTTTTATCCTTTGTCTGTTTCTTTGGCTTTGCTTCAAGTCTTTTTGATTCCAAAACTAAACTTCTGTAAATTTTCATTTTTACTAAGGTATTTAAAATAATATCAAAATGATTGGGACAATGTTCAAACCAAAGTTTGGGACAATGTACAGCAAAAAGTCCCACAGTTTTGCTTCCACTGATCACACCTACTTTTGTCTTTTATAGGGAATTTAAAAAATGAAAGTTCTCTGTTTTTAACCACATGGTTTAAACAGTTCCAATATGAACATGTTTGGGTCGACATTTTGAGGCAATTAGCGTACATAGATGCTAGAAGGAAAAAGCTCAATTCTAATTAAGTAAACTGTTCACGCAATGACCCCGTGTCAACTCGCTAGACATGCATTGTTTCGCGACACACGCCCGCTCTTCCTATAATTTTATTGGCTTGAGAAAGTTAGGGTGACCATTCGGGCTACTTCGTTGTCAGCCCAGTATAGCGTCTATCTTGTCGAAGACGCGACGTAACGTCGTCTTATAATTTGGCGTACATATAGGGGCACTTCCGGGGCATTGCGGGGGCCTTGTCTGGGCATTTCCCGCGCCTTGCGGGAATTGCCTGGGCTTTTCCGATCCATTTCTGGGTAGGTCGTCAAAAATTCTTTAAAATGACCGGAGCTTTTTTTGGGTTGTCAAAAATGTTTTTCACCAAAATTAGTAGACTTCGAGGGCATCGCCTGGGCATTTATTGGATGTTTCAATGCCTTTTAACGTACAAAAGTTAGCACCGATGGAGCCCTCGGACAGGACAACCAGCCGGGCCATTTTGCAAAAGAATAATGCGAAAAATAAAGAAGCTTAGCAATATAGGTTCAACTTTATATACACCCAACAAGTTTTCGTAGCTACACGGGTAAAATGGTCTCGTTTCTCTCGTATTTTTTCGTGGGTAGCTCGAAAGCTTATTCTAACGGGGGTCCAAGATCTGATGGATCTATTAAGTGTTGAGAATTAATTGTTTCGCCCTTATAGAAAAAAAAATTGCAAAGAAATGGCGTAGCGACAATTTTATAACACATGGCACCGCGAAAAAACATTTTGGTAAAAACTGAAAAACTTGATGCCGCAAGCGAAAATTATAAAACTTTTTTAAAATCTTCGGTAAAAATGGTATCAATTGTTAACATTTTGGTTAGTTTTGAATATTTTTGCCACCACAGTTGGAAATTTTTAAATCAAAAATTAATAAAAAAAACAATTTTTAGTTTTTGCTCGATATTTTGAAAACATTTGTAGATATTTTTAGTTTTAACAGAGCATTTCACTGGCCTTGGAATGACGCTAATTTTCTCCTAGTTAACAAGACCCCCTGTAGTTACTTTTATGTGAGACGCACGCTATATAAGTAGGTATGTTAGAGTTTAAGGAAGTATGTTTATTGTGGTAATTAATATGTACTGCATGATAGTTTTTATTTTATCTTTTCTCTGAAAACTTCCTCCGAGTAAAAAACTTTATTTTGATCGGTCTAAAATTAATGTGGTGAGATTTAGTAAAATGCCGTGATTTTTTGCAATAAAATAAATATATATATTTTTTATTATAAAATTTCACAAAAAAAATAAAAATAATTTGCTAGATTACTACTGTCTAGATGTACCAATGGCGTTACTGGTACATTAGATATTTTTAAAATCGTGGCGCGATTATTAAAGATCAAATTGAGATGTATACGCGCCACATTTTTATCCCGAACGTAGAATTGATGGGTGTCAATATCTTTAATAATTTACCCCGACTTTGCATTGAACTTAAAAATATATAATGTGTCCACAGAAATCTTGTAAGGTATTACAGAAATCTTGTAAGGTATTTTTTACTTTTTAGTACAATTTTCGAAAAAAATCGTTTAACTAAAAATATAGATTTGTATTATTTAAAAAAAAAATGTATGAAAAAAACAGAAGTATGCAAGATGTATAATTATGGCTTTCACAGCCTTTCCATTTCTAGTAGTGCCTCATGATTACAAGGTTTCTTTTCTGTCAATTTTATACAATCCCATTCCTCAATCCTTAGTTTATCATGCGATACCTCCGTTTCTTTCATAAAATAGTATTGTCAGCAGAACAAAACATAGATCTGAAAACCGCATGTTCGTATTTATTTAAATATCAAAGGTCAGAATTTACCTCTTTACACTTCTCACCAACCAGTTTATTCCGTTTTTTTTAAATAAAATTGGATTGTCACTAGATCAAATCATAAAACTGAAAATCGCATATTCGTGTCTGTTTTGATTACTAGTTATGAATTTACCCCCTTTACAGCCCTGACGTCCCTCTACCGCCGTTTTTTTGTCATAAAATTATATTGTCACCAGAACAAATCATAAATCTGAAAACGGCATGTTTTTATTTGTATTTTTACAAAGTTCAAAATTTACCCCCTTTACAGCACTTACCCCTTACCACCCCCTACTTCCGATTTTTGTTCATAAAATTGTATTGTCACCCGATCAAATCATACATCTGAAAACCGCATGTTTGTATCTGTTTTGGTTTCAAAGTTCTGAATTGCCCTCCCTTACACCCCTCACCTACCCCCGTATTTCCGATATTTTTAAATAAAATTGTATTATTATTACACCAAATCATAAATCTGAAAACCGCATGGTCATATCTGATTTGGTTTCAAAGTTATGGATTTATCCCTTTTACACCCCTTAACCACCTTCTACCACCCATCTGTTTTCATAGTATTGTATCGTCATCGGACCTACACTACTTTGCTAAATTTCATTAAAATCGGTTCACGGGAAGTGTGTCAAAAATAAATCGCTAGATTTGATGACAGACATCGTCAGGCTCTATGAAGTTAATAAAAATCGTTTAAAACATGGTCACCTTAATAATGTATCTGAACAGGAGCCTTGCATGCCTCCGCCACTGACGAAACGGGGCGCGAAAGCCGCCTTCTCATTGTGAATTCAAACTCGCAAAGAAACGATCGCAGAGCCCTCTTCTTCTGGCAAAGTTTAACTGGGCTCGCGATTGAGCGATTTGGCGAAGGTTCTTTAGATGTTATATGTTCTCTGCCTCAGCTTTGTTGAATCACTTTTTCTTATTTTTACTTTTTCTCCAAAAATATACATTTTTTTTCTGGGAAACATACTCTATGCAAAATATTAAAGCATTTTCTTTTTAACAGACAATAAAAAGCTTATTTTTTAATATTATATTTTTCAAAAAAAAGGGAAGCTCATTTCACAGGTTTTCTGAAGAACTGCCCATTAATTCTGTATACTTAAAAAGGGACTTAAAATGATAAATAGTTTATGGATTGGAGAGAATTCAAAATAAAAACCCTTAATGAGATAGAAATTGATTCCTTTTGAATGTCACAAAGTGTATTGAAATGGATGAAATGTTTGTATACTTTTTAATGCCAATTTATTATGCCTTTTCAAATCCTTTTTTGGATAAGAAAATATTCAAAATATAGATCTAGGAGGTATTAAAATGTATTCATTCTGCTTACTTAAAAGGGGATTTAAAAGGACAAGTAATTTTTTTTTTGAATGCCAAAAACTGTATTGAAATGGATGGAATGTTTATATACTTTTTAATGCTAATTGCATAAGCTTTTTGAAATCCTTTTTTTGGATAAGAGAGGATTAAAAATGTAGATCTCGAAGGTATTAAAATGTATTCATTCGGTATTCTTGAAAGGGGATTCAAAAGGTTAAAGATTTTATGGATTAAAGGGGATTAAAAATAAAACCCCCTAATGACATAGAAATGGATTCCTTTTTTTGGATAAGACAGGATTGAAAATGTAAATTTCGGAGGTATTAAAATGCATTTATTCTGTATACTTGGAAGAGGATTCAAAAGGATAATTATTTTATGGATTGAAGGGGATTAAAAAAACCCTTAATGGTATAGAAATGTTTATATACTTTTTAATGACAACTTAATACGCCTTTTCAAATCCTTTTTTCGGATAAGAAAGAATTGAAAATGTGAATTTTGGAGGTATTAAAATGTATTAATTCTGTATACTTAAAAGGGGACTTAAAAGGATAAATAGTATATGGATTGAAGAGAATTCAAAATAACAACCCTTAATGGGATAGAAATGGATTCCTTTTGAATGTCACAAAGTATATTGAAATGGATGAAATGTTTGTATACTTTTTAGTGTCAATTTAATACGCCTTTTCAAATCCTTTTTTTGGATAAGAAAGGATTGAAAATGTAGATCTAGGAGGTATTAAAATGTATTCATTCTGCATACTTAAAAGGGGATTTAAAAGGATAAGTAGTTTATGGATTGCAGGGGATTAAAAATAAAAACCTTTAATGAGATAGAAATGGATTCCTTTTGAATGCCACAAAGTGTATTGAAATGAATGGAATTTTTATATACTTTTTAATGCTAATTGTATACGCTTTTTGAAATCCTTTTTTTGGATAAGAAAGGATTGAAAATGTAGATCTCGAAGGTATTAAAATGTATTCATTCTCTATTCTTAAAAGGGGATTCAAAAGGTTAAAGATTTTATGGATTAAAGGGAATTAAAAATAAATCCCCTTAATGACATAGAAGTGGATTCCTTTTGAATGCCAAAAAGTGTATTGAAATGGATTTACTTTGAATGCCAAAAAGTGTATACAAAAGGATAGAATGTTTCAAAATGGATTTATTTTGTATGCCAGGATCTGTATTGAAATGAATTAAAAATTTGTTATCCATTTTAATACTTAACACTTTCTATCCCCCAAAGGTCAGAAAAAGGATTTCAAAAAGCGGATAGAAAATGGATTCATTTTTTTTTATCCTTTTTTATCCAGTTTTTTTATAGGGTTACCAAAATAAACCACAGCTTTTTTTATTAAAACAAAAACATATATCAAGAAAATAAATCACTTTTTAAAAAAAAAATGCAAAAACTAAGGCGGTAATATGTCCATCTACTGTCAACCTTACTTCATCGCGGCAAGTTTCGGCGGACATACCGGCGTTGGGTTGGCCAAAATTATACGAAAACAGCGTTGCCAAGTAGTGTAGTCGAAAAAAAAGGTCGTACACGGAATTGGCGTTCGAGTGGCATTCAAGAATAGCAATTTTTTCGAGCACTCGAAAACACCATTCGAATTTTACTCGTATACGACAAAAAATCCGAGTGGTTCAAGAATTGGGTCCCTGTATTGCTAGGCTGATCCTTTGGGTGATGAAGCTTTTAGCCAATTTACTTTAAATTTATTTACTAATATCAAAAATTATGTTTTTAGCTTCGTAAGGACCAAACACATAATAGTCTCAACAATAAAAGGTATAAAAACAAAGCGGTCCTTTAACTCCTCATATTTTTTGTGTTTTGCTTCTTGACCACTACATGCAGCTTCACCGGCTTTAATAGATGTTTTTTTAATATACCAGGTGGGCCAAAAAAAACCGGACAATTTTTTTTTCATTATAACTTTCGAACTATACGATCGATTTTAATGGGACGAACTGCATTTGGCAAAGAATTAATCAGTTTTGACTAAATATATTTTTTTGTCCTCCATCTTAAAATCCAAGATAGCGGATGAAATTAAATTGTACCCTTCAGAGATCCTCGTTTATTCTTGTGTTGCGAACATGTTTTAATTATTTTTTTAAATTGGTAAAAACTCTTGCCACGCACAACAAGGTATGGATCAGCAAAATCGGTTCGGTGGTTCTAAAAAAATATATTTTTGTTTCAACCATTGTTTTGAATATTATACGATTGCCTTGCCAATCATGTCTGCATTTATTTCCTTATAAATTCATTACCACTGAACCGATTTTGATGAAACGAAAAACATTCTGGTGAGAATTAATTGCTTTTTAAAGATCATGACCAATTTTTATCGCCATCTTAAAATTGAAGATGCCGGAAAGAATCATACTTGATTCTTCAAAATGACGTGTTTATTTTTATTTTCTAAACATATTTTAGTTTTATTTTAAGCACTACATTTTCCTGGCACAACGAGTTACAAATTAGTCAAATCGGTGTGGTGGTTCTCAAAAAATCTATTTTTGTTTCATCCATTGTTTTATAGATTATAAGATTGCATTGCCAATCCTGTCTGCATTAATTTCCTTATAAACTCATTATTACTTAACCGATCTTAGTGAAAAAAAAATCATGGTAATCAAGTATGATTCTGTCCGACATTTTAAATTCTAAGATGGCGGAAAATTTTGATTTTAATCTTTAAAGAGCAATCAATTCTCACCATGACTTTTTTTATTTTACTAAAATCGTTTAGTAGTAACGAATTTAGAAGGAAATGAATGCAGACAGGGTTGGCAATTTGTGTGGGAGAAAATTGGTCTTTTCTATAAAATAAAAAAAAATATATATTTTTTGCAAAATAAGAATAAACACGCCATTTTAAAGAATCAATTATGGTTCTGTCCGCCATCTTAAATTTTTAGATGGCGATAAACTTTGATCGTGATCTTTAAAATTCAATCAATTCTAACCAGGATATTTTTTATTTCATTAAAATCGGTTCAGTAGTAATGAACTAATAAGGAAATAAATGCATATACGATTGGCAAGGTAATCGTATAATAAGCAAAACAATGGTTGAAACAAAAATATGTTTTTTTAGAACCACTGAACCGATTTTGCTGATTCGTACCTTGTTGGGCGTGGCAAGAATGCGGTTTATTTAATAGTTAAAAAAAAATGATTAAAACATGTTCGCAACACAAGAGTAAACGAGCATCTTTGAAGGGTACACTTTAATTTTGTCGCCTTTCTTGGATTTTGCCACGGCCGGCGGACAAAAAGATATATTTAGTCAAAACTCTGATTAATTCTCTGCCAAATGCAGTTCCAATAAAATCGATTGTATAGTTCAAAAGTTATAATGAAACAAAATTGTCCGGTTTTTTTTGGCCCACCCGGTATATTGCTTTACTCTGGAAAGAATTGTGTCACGATTTATCATGTTAAATGCATTGTAAAAATCAATTTAGAGAATTACGTTTTCTGATTGATGGGGAAATGAAAGATATCTACGAAAAGCATGTGCCATTATTTCAGAACCGCTTTTCGTACCGTATCCCAGTTAAACTAGTCGAAAAAGGTGTCCAAGATCATCGTTTAATTTAAAACAAATTAGCTTTGCAAATAATCTTCTAAGAGTTAAACCTACGGCAATTGGTCGAATACTGTCATCTTTTTTTCTAAAAGCACATAAAATAAAAATGGGTAAAATATTATAAGGTATCAATAAGGTCACTATATCACAAAGAAGGAACTTCGTGATATAGTGTGTATACCTTAGGTATCAATCCTTTAAAAATGTGATTACTAAATGATAATAAAGAAGACAAAAGATTTGAAGAAGACATACCAAGATCATCACTGATTAGATCTTTTAAGTGTTGCGGCCTCAATCCATCAATACCACCCGCCGAACCCGGTCTGAAAGAAAAAATAGCTTTTTTAATATTCGTTACTGTCATGTCTTCTAAATTTTCTTCGTGATTCGGTGGATCTAAAAAAGTTAAGTCTTCATCATGAGACGGATGTTTTTCTTGAGGTTTTTTAATATGCTGTCATCATAGCTTGCCAAAGTTTCATTTGAAGAAAGGATGCCCCTTTTATGTCCCCTTCTGACATTTTTGTTTCAATTTTCTTTGACAAAATGTTTTTGTTCTTGTTTTCTTTTTTTAAAAAATTTCTTTGTGTCTAGGAGTCTCTTTCAAAAAAATTACAAATTCTTTTAAACCTAATTTTTTTTGTTCTATCCATTGTTTCAAATTTTCCTTTACTATTGAAGTCAAAGATTTGGTTTTATTTCTTTTATTATTCTTTGGAATTTTCAGTACAAACAAAGTAAATGTAAAAAGTTGAAGCCACGATTCGGTAATATTTTGACTTACACATGATTTTAAAATGTGCGAGCTCCTTTTGGTATTCTTTTAATAACTGGAGTTTGAGATTTCATTTTTACTAAGAAATTGGTTTAAAAACATTGGATTATTTATTAGTTTTTGCAGTTTTTCAGATATTAAGCTGACATTTTTAAAAATAGGGTACACTAGAAGTGTTAATCATAAAAAATGCTATATAATTGCAAGAATTTAATTGAAAATCCTTTTTTAAATAAAATTAATAAAGATAAGTGATTCGTGTCAATAAAATACCATACACCTTCCATGTGTTTTAGACCAGTGCCGATACCTTTTTCAAGGAAACTAGTAACATCATGAAAACTATTGGAAATTAAAAAATATCTATCCATTAGGAAAAAATTAAACTAAATCCGAATTATTAGGGTAAAATAAGGAAGGTGGATAATAGTTTTTTACGGTTTTTATCAAAACTAGATCTCCTTTCAAGAAAAGTTAAATACAAAAGTCATAGGCTTACAAAATAGTTCAATTTTCTAAGGTTATAGGTAACAAAAAGATCTACAACTTTGATTTAAATAATTTTTGCATCACCTAAAAATTTTCGAGAAATATCGAAAAATTCGTTTTTTTCATCTTTAATTTTTTTCTCCAAATTTTTTTTGTTTTCGTTACCCGCTGTAAATTTTTTAAAACAAATATTCAATTGATATTTACATTTTATTTTGATTTAAAACCTAAAAAAACACCCCATTTTCACCCGAAAATACCCAAGTTCTGGAAGCAGTAAAAAAAACGTCATTATTTTTTAAAACGTCTATTTTCAGATAGGTAATGTAAAAAAAACATCACTAGAAAAATCTGGCAGGAAACCGAATTTAGACATTTTAAAAAATAGCAAAATGAAACGACTGCAAAATTAAGTACCATCCCGTGCTATTTTTTATTTTATGGTATCACTTTTCTATATTTCCTGCCAAATTTTTCCATAGTGATGTCTACTTTTTCCACACCATCCAGAAATAGACGTCTCAATGAAAAAACACATTTGTTTAAGAAAACTACTTCCAGAACTAGGGCATTCCGGGTGAAAAAGGGGTCTTATTTTAGGTTTAAAATTAAAATGAAATGTAAAAATCAATATTTTGATTTTAAAAAGCTACATGTTTGGTTTTTCGATTTTTCACTTTTTTTTCACTCATTTAATTTTTTTAGAGACATGTAGACCTTTTTATTACCTATAATCTTTGTATTTAACTTTTTTTGACAGGAGGTTTAGTTTTGTTGAAAACCTGCAAAAACTGTTACCATCCCTAAAAGTGGCGTGCATACAATGTATGCGGAAAGGCGTTGCCTACTCTGGATTAGAAACCCTGTATGTATGACGTATTTTAGGGAAATATTAATATTTCTTTAAAATATGTCATACATGCAGGGTTTCCATCTAATAACTCCGATCGAGTCTAATATGTATTTCTTGTTGGCTGCAATATATATTATCTCATAATAGTTTTCACGCTGTTACTAATTTTGTTCCATTTTCAATTGTCTTTTTAAAGGGTATCTGCACTGGTCTATTTATTTAAAAAAAATTTTAGTATCCGCCAGTCATCAAAAACAAAAAAAAATATTTACTAGGAGACCATTCTTAAATAAGGTAACCCCTAAGCGAGGGAGGGGGAGTTTAGCCTTGTGTTATACTTAACGATAAACAAAACCGCAAAAAAAATTGCCCTTCTGCGTAATAGAACTCCTGGATCCGCGTCTAGTACTTAAAAGTTTGAACAATTATTAATTGGGAATACTGTTTTTTAGGTGATGAAGACTGATGCCACTAGCCTGTTTACCCAAAAAGCAGCGGAACGAAATGGATTTTTTGTAGAAAAGTCGGTGAACTACCATGACTACACAGACGAAAAGGGAAAAAAAATTTATGACACAAAAGTGCCTCATCTCCAATATAAAGTAATGGTTAAAATTATTGACTTTTAAGTCATATATTTTTCGTTACGTTATTTTCAGTTTTATGGACACTTACTTCGAGCAGGTCCCAAAATTCAAATATTTTGACGCACAATCTGGTTTTTATTATAATAAACCTAAAACATCAAATTTCCAAAAAGAAAACGTTAAGGTGTTTTTACTATCGTGATTTTTAGGGATAGGTAGGGACTTCTGACCCCAGTAGGCCTAACTTTTTACACTTTGGAAGAGGTGGGGGAAACTATTTTAAAATAACATGCATTAGGTCCAAGAAGTAGAAGCATTTGACTTTTATTAAAAAAATCGAAAAGCTTTTTAGAATGCTGACATATCTTGTTAAAACGCTATGGGATTCTCATGCCTTTCGAAGCTTGATGAATGTGAAAAATCTCCTAATGAAAATGGCACTTAGAGTTCAAGCCTAATGAAAAAGAATTGGTTCATTCATTCATCAACAACAATATAATACTTACATCTGGCTCGAAAAAGTGATTGATTTGAAAAAAATAGTTACGCTAATTTTTTTGAGTCCCTTTGCGCGTTTTTGGATTTGATTTTACGCGAAAACGGTACGTCGCTGAGAGAAAATTTGTTAACAAAAAATGTTAAGGACACAATTCTCTACAATTTCTGGTTTACAACCACATTTGTTGAAGATAGAAAGCGCCAAAGTTGCCAACATTTTTTTTGCATTTTACACAAAAACGGTAAGTCCTAGAGAGAAACTTTATTGACAACAAAATGTTTAGGACATAATTCTCTACAGTCCGTCTTCATAGATTACAGGTCTGCAACTACATGTTTAGAAGTAGGCTCTAAATTATAAAAAAAACTGTAGTTACAAGAAATCTCCAGGCCACAGCCAGGCCCTCGGTTTTTTATACATGTGATTAAAAAGCTGTGAATTATCAAAGTAGATTGTTGATAATTGTGTCCTCAATATTTTATGTTAATAAAATTTCTCTCTACGACTTACCGTTTTTGGGCGCCCTCTGTTTTTTATATAAGTGATTAAAAAGCTGTGAATTATCAAAGTAGATTATTGATAATTGTGTCCTCAATATTTTATGTTAATAAAATTTCTCTCTATGACTTACCGGTTTTGGGCGCCCTCTGTTTTTTATATAAGTGATTAAAAAGCTGTGAATTATCAAAGTAGATTATTGATAATTGTGTCCTCAATATTTTATGTTAATAAAATTTCTCTCTACTACTTACCGTTTTTGCGTAAAAGGCAAAAAACATAATTTTTGACAACTTTGACCCCCTCTGTCTTGTAAACATGTTGTTAGACCTGTGATCTATATTGTAGAAAATCGTGTACTAAACATTTCTCGTAGATAAAATTTTTCACGTAAAAGGCAAAAATATGATTTTTAGCAATTTTGGCGCCCTCTATCTTCTAAAAATGTGGTTGTAGAGCTGTAACCTAGAAATATGAATTGTGGAGAATTGGGTTCTGAACATTTGCCGTTTACAAAGTTTTTATCTACGACGTACTGTTCCGCCTAAAATCAAATTCAAAAACTTTTTCACCAGTATTTACTAAAGGGTCTACAGTGCTAAGTGCTACAATCCTAGGTCTACAAGTCTAGATTTTGGTTGAATGCAATAATTTTTAATATTTATATAAATTGTTCATAAATACCTTGCGGTATGGGTCATCTGTTTTCGTTGTAGCAAAGACATTATTTCCACACAAAGGTTATGAATAAATAAAAAAAAATATTTTGGTTTAAAAATGGTAGCCATATTTCAACCTCCAAACGTCACTAGGAAATGTCGAATAAAAACGGTGTAAGTATAGTCAGCTGTCCGCTATATTTTACATGTTAATTTTTTAGACAAGTTAGCGACGATTAAACCGATGTTCGATTGTTTTGGTGAATGTGTAATTGAAAAGTGATTCTAATATATCTTGTGCTTTTTACAGTATTTATATATTGTTACGTATTTAATAAGGTAATGCATCTACAGATTTAGTTATTTATGTATTATTTAGGTTTGAATATTTTTGTATATAAGTTTTTTTGTCAATCATGGATTGTTTCTATTGTTTTCCGAACTTTAAACCACCCCTCAGGGGTGGTACTACAATTTGAGACTATTTTTAATGGAAATCCTACGACTGCACGAACTAGATCTCCAAAAAATGACATATCGTTACAAAAATTTTATATTGTTTTTTTTATTTCTAAAGTTAATTTGAATTTATACGAGATAAAACTGACTGAGAAATGCTTACTATCAGTGGCGTATATAGAAAAAAGTTTTGGGGTTGGCCCGAGACCCCATGAGGCCGTATTTTATGCTATTTTATGTTTGTATTCAGGAAATATGTGGAAAATATCTACACAAATCTTAGCTTCGCGGGGGGGGGGCCCGGGCCCCCCCTTATATACGCCACTGCTTACTATCATATTGCACATTGGGGTGAACCAAATCTTTGCAGTTATTTGACCTGTGAGTATTAAAAAATACACTTAACTCGGTCGGTATTAAGTCTATAGACTTGATACTTAAACCCGGCCTACAATGCTAAGTCTTAACGTCTTAGTAAATACTGGTGTCAGTGGCGGATCCAGGGGGGGCACTAGGGGTACTTGCCCCCCCGAGAATTTTTTGAATATACAAGAAATGAGTAAAAAGTAAGGTTTTTGCTAATAAAAATTCAAAATTTTTGCTTGCGGCGCATGAAAGTGTCTATTGTTATTATCATCGAAATTACAACCACTTTTATTAATAAATTATTCTGAACTTGTAGCCTAAACTTGCAAAATATTTTGTAAAGATATATGTAAGATATTGTACTATTTAGTTCTGACTAATTTAATAAAATGCTGCTTAAAAAATATATACCGTTTTTTACCCACAGAGAATGTCACCTAAAGTGCCCCCCCGAGAAGCACCTCTGGATCCGCCCTTGACTGGTGTTTGAGTTTTCCAAAACCGCTCAAAGGGGTGGGGGGTAGCAGACAAATTTTTCTTAAGCTATTTTTTTTTAATCAATTTGCCGGATTTACTGTACTACAAGGTCATTAAGCGATTTTCCGGAAATCTTAAGAAATCTTGCCGATTTCTGGATACTGTTTAGAAATTACGCATCGTTAAGCATTTCGAGTTTTTGTGTAAATAAATAAAATGTTCAGGATATGACAATGTAGTCTTCTCAACTTTTCTCTGCAAGGTATTTGGTATAACATAACTTACACCTAAAAATTGCTAGAGGGTTTAAAACGTCTCTAGACTAGGTTCATTACAATAATATCATTTGCGTTAGAAAAAAATTCTATTTTTTCGATGGGTATTTAAAAGTAAATAGCATCGCACTTTTCCAGCGGTTTTCGAACTTTAACTTCATTTGACTATTCCACACTGTCAGGGTTCAAATTGGTTAAAGAAAAACCTGGAAAACAGTAAGAAGACAGGGAATCCAAAAGTAACCTGAAAAAAGTCAGGGAATTACAAAAAATGACCTAAAAATCAGAAAGTCTGGGATTATGCAAAAATTAACCAAAAGTCAGGGGAAAAAATTACTATTTTTTGCAAAATGATTGACAAATCGTTTGCAGAATAAACGATTTTTTTTAATTGGTTCTTAAAATGTGTTGTTTAATTTTAATTATTTTGTAATTTTTGCTAAATTAAAATTAAGGATTGATGGTTCATATAATAGATTTACAAAGGGTCTAATTTAAGAAATATTCACCATTTTAATGGTTAATTCAACCGCAAACAATCAAAAAGTTTTTTTTAAATTCTTGAAATTTTATTAGGTAAGCCATCAAATTTCGAAATTTAATCATGTTAAAGCCTGACTGCAATTATTATTTCATAAACTGGAGAATGATTTATTCATTCAAGCCAAAATCATACAGCCCAAGAATTTGATTTTATTTTTAAACGAAATGTTAATACTGCCACTGCCATGCAGAATTACACATTTTTATAAAGTAATTAAGCAAAAAAAGGAACTAAATAAGAGGTGCGGCGCATAGAAATAAAAATATTAAAATAAAAGTTGCTGTAAAAAATAGACAAAAATTTTTAAAAAATTACTTTTTTTACGACTAATTTTCTGTTTTTTAATAAAGCACGTCAAAAAATAAAAGGAAAATTTTATGAATTATTGTTAAAACTATGTAATTCCGATAATCCTGCTTATTAAAATTTTAATTTTGTAAATACACTTTAATTTTTTAGGAAAAAATTATGATATCCTGGACGGGATACACCTCTTATTTACGTTTTTCATCAATATACTAGTGTCGCTAAATAATCTATACTACCGTCTTAAGTTCTAAAACGAAGCAAATAACAATACCAGTGATATTTTGGTTTTAATTTAATAATTTATTTAAAAAACTAGCGTTTTTTATATATATTTATACGAAACAATTCTTTAAAAGGTTTGATTATTTTCGACGACGACGACCAGGTATATCAAAAAAGTTTATATTAAAACCACTATTAGTAACAATAAAATTATTGATCAGAATTAAAAACTATATTTAAGTATGCACATTGTGTCAAAAAAAAAATTTTTTTAGGCAATTTTATGTTTATTTTACACACCTCGTTCATGAATCAAAAATAACTCCGCAGTTTTTTGTGGCGCATGGGTACCGGCGATTTTTAGGATTTTAAGTCATTTTTACAACATGAAGATGTAAGCAAAGCATAAAAATAAAGACAAATAGAAGTGTGAATCACTTTTTTGTTTCTTGAAATATTTCCATGCTTTTGTGCATCCTAGTAGAGGCCCTCAATCATTTTGACAGTTGTTTTATACCAGAGCAGAGGTGAGCAACTCTATTCGACAGTTGTTAGGAAATGTAAGGACAAATTGTATTTTAGGAAAAGATCAAATATATTTTTGACAGTTTTATTATGTTCAGCGAGTCACCTAAAATATTAATAACGTCAAAAAATGTGCAGGAAAATAACAGAGAAAAAACGGATATAAAGATATATCTATTTCTTAAAATCGGTTTTACTTGTAAAACTGGATTATGCAAGAAATAGAGGGCAATATGAGTTACTTACCTCTAGGAAAACACATCAGTCAAATTTGTTAAGGGCCTCTAATCATAAGCAAATGAAATTCTACATATGAAAGCAAAAATTTAAAAAAAACAATTGAACTAGAAAGGTAATTTTTTCAAAAGGTTCAAAGATAAAGAGAAGTTTAAAAAATATCGAATTAAATGTACGAGCATACTTGTAAAAATGGCATTTGCTGTTTTTGAATTTGAGAATGTAGTATAGTGAAATGAATAAAAGAAACAATAATAGATAAAGGCAATCATTATACGGGTTATAAATATTTTATAGTGATAAAATACATTTATTATAGGCTGTGTTCAAATGTTGCCGTATATTATTTTTCCCCTTTCCTTGGTGTGGTTCAGTAGTTGGCGTTGATTTTTATTTGTTTTCTTAGATTAGCCACGATTTTTACCTTCCTAGCCCGTGTAGCAATGGCTAGAGAAGGTATTATTTTCGACGAAAATTTTGTTTTTGAGATAACGCCGAAAATGTGTTATTTGGGTGTATTTTGACCTATCCTAGCAATATCCTCGTGATGTCTCTCTGTGTGTGTATATATTATTTCTGTTCGTAACTCCTAAACCGTTAAACCGATTTTCATAGAATTTTCAGGTAAAATAATGTTCGACAGTCTTACGAGCTGATTAGATTTTTGTCAAAATCCATTAATGCTAATGACAGAACTTTTTTCAAACCCATAATATTCTTTTAAAACCCATAATATGTTTGTTTGTAAAATGTAAAATTTTCTTTAGTTAAGAAGTTATACAAGCCCCCACTATTTAAAGGCCCGCGCCGCCGCCGTGCCCTATTATGCTAGTAAACTTTATTTATGTGCAGTGTGTATCCGCAGCCCACGAGAAAGACCGGCCCGGGCGCGGAAATATCACGTGACCGCAGGAGGCTCACAAAAAAACGCCTCACGGCCCGCTGTCATTATAAAACATGTGTTTTTAGTTTTGGTATGTTTGTTTACGTCGATTTTTTTTTAATTCAGGCACGAATTTTATGTGAGTTTTATCAAAGTTATTTAAAAAACGCAGCCCACGAAAAAGACTTTAGTGGGCTGTGTTAAAATAATTAATGGCTAATGAGTAAATTATAAAGAAAATACCTATAAGATAAACAATGCCGCGAACGTGTAATTAGTGTTGTTCCTTGTCGGTCCAACTATAAAACTGAAACCTAATATGTTGCAAACGGGAGAGAAGTGGTAAAAGATAAGATCTTGGATAAGATTGATCAAGTAATAGACATCCTTAGTGACATTTTCGATAGTGAGAGTGAAAAATGTGTTCAGTTGTCATATCTTATTGAACAATTAGGTCTCTTAAAAAGGTAACCTGAGAATCGAAGATATGGTGGATACACTTTAATGTTGGCTTCATCTTTGTTTATCCAGTCATCCAGTGCATACACGTCAATTTACAATTCTAAGGTAATATGTCCTCCGCACCCTCGCAAAATTAAAAAACTGATTTGTAAAATATTGTTAACAGATAGTAATCTCTCTGGTAGTGTGAAATATTTAAAAAGTAAGATACAGCTTTTAAAAGAACATGAGTTGGTAGTTAACTTACACTTTAATGAAATATATATTAAACTTTTTGCTGGGTAATTTTTCAAAAAATTATTGACGACCACTACATTCAGTTCATTGAATGTGAAAACCATCTCACTTATTCACAAAATCACTTGTTTCTTTTTAATAAATTATTGTAAAATGTTTTATATTGAAAATTTTTCTTCAGATAACTGTAGCGAGTGTTTTTGTGGAGAAGAACTATTGTCAAAGCTTGAAAAATTTACTTTAAGGGCATGTAAAGTTTTTTAAAATAATTTTATTAAAAAGCACAATGATTTAGTGTCTGCCAATAAATCTTTGAATAAGAACTCAGACAAAGATGATGACACTCAAAGAACAATTAAAAAACTAAAAGCTTAGGTTTGATATGTCGAATTTTGAAAGACTTGTATAGATTTGAAGTTACTAACGATATTATGTACCTAATATATGTACAGGGTGATTTTTTATAATTGCAAGATCGCTATAACCCTGTTATTATTGGGAGTAGAAAGTTCAACCAAAACTATTCGGTTTGGTAAATTATGACCACTTTAGGCCCACCATTAGTATTTTTTTATAGGTTATAATATACAGGGGGCGACAATCAGATCAATTTTTTTTAAGGGAACATCCTATATATTTTTGTATTTTTAAGTTCCGCAAAAAGATACTTTTCTTATAGAAATTTGTGGGCTTTCTTGAAAATGTAGTAAAATATTTAAATTAGCCTCTTCGTTTGGACCAACAACTCGTTTTTTTCGTTCCACAGACGATGTTTCACGAAATTTTCTATATATCCTAAGAATTGTGGATATATTAGGACATTGTCGGGCTGGATACTGCTCTCGATATTCTCTCGCAGTAGCAGTGGCATTTTTATTATTTTTCGCATATAATAAAAGTATCTCTTGCTTTTCTGCATTGGAATAAAGCAACATTGTTGATAAATATTTAAAATTTGGCACTGACAATGTCATTAGACTTGTCACAGGAAATACTCCGCACCGTATTTAAAATTTGCTAATTTTCGGAATTTCAATCGTCAATATCTCGAAAACTAACAAAGATAGAGCCATAGTGTTACATATATCTGTAAAGCTAATTTTTTGCGGAACTTAAAAATACAAAAATATATAGGGTGTTCCCTTTAAAAAAATTGATCTGATTGTCGCCCCCTGTAATATAATAATTTTTTATTTTATAGATTTAGTTATTTTATCCATAATAAACACATATATCAGCAAAATATTTTTCTCAATTTTTGCCTAAAAAGAACAAAAATTTTTTGTTATTTTATTTAAATTGTGTAAAAACAATCCTGGGACTCCTAAGATCACGTGACCGCCGACTTGCTTATAACGGGCCATGGCCGGTCTTTATCGTTGGCTGCGGTGTGTATCGATAAAAATCAAAAAGAAAATTTATACTTCACCTTCACACAAAGGTGTGTGTGCTTAACTCGCGAGTGTCAGAAAGAGAAAAATGAGTTGGTTTTAGTTAGTTTCCAACTTACTCAAGGTAGCATCTCCAGACGTACGTAACCACAGATTACTAATTGGTATACGGTGTATGTAACCTAAATATACCTCTATTCAAGGTCTATAGAGGATAGGTTGCCTGGTAACTCTATGATCGAAGCGGGGTGAGAGGTGACAGCGCGTCATTTGGAGTGCCACAATTTAATAAGAGCGCATTGTTTACATGTATTTTTAATCTACGATGGTTTATTTTTTACATTTGTGGTGTTTTTTCGGACTATATTTATTTAAAAACTGTAAATACTTGTTTTATTTTACTTATACTTTCTACTTGTATTTATTTTAACGGACTTAAGAAGCTAAAAGCTTCCCAAGACATTGCTCCTTTGGGATATTTGGTATAAGATACGTTTTATATTGGAGTTAGTACTTTTTATTTATTTTAATGAATTCGTTGCTTTAGGTGTTAAATACGCCAGGAGCGGTATAGGCTAACTGGGCGCCGGGCCAACTCGGCGCCGGACTTAAATATTTTTTTTCGATAAAATATGCAGATGAAAAACAAAATAGATATTATAATATTATTTAAGCAAAAACATCTTTAAAAAATCCTTTACGTAATTTTCTTGAAATTTGGTTTTGTAAAGTAGGGTTAAATCCATTAAGTCGAGTGTGGAAATTTGGTAGGTGTAGAGTTCTGGTAACCTGGTAACATAAAATTTACGTTTGTGATTACAAGAATGGCGGATACAAAATGACGGATTTCTTTATTTTTGAACCGATTTGTCTTAAACTTGAAAGTTTGCAGTGCTTGACATCCCTTAATACAGGATTATCCTATAAACTTAAAAAAATTAAAATGGCGGATCCAAAATGTCGGACTTTCTTATTTATGAATCGATATGTATCAAATATGGAACTTGGCGGTGTTTCAAGTCGCTAATTATTATTTTTGACTCAAGGTCATAAAAAATTCAAAATGGCGTATCCAAAATGGCGAAACACCGCCAAGTTGTATATTTGATACATATCGGTGCATAAATAAGAAAATCCGCCATTATAATTTTTTTAAGTTTGAGGATTAAACTTTATTACGTGATCTTAAGCACTGCAAACTTTCAAGTTTGAGACAAATCGGTTTAAAAATAAAGAAATCCGCCATTTTGGATCAATCCTTGTAATCAAAAACGTAAATTGTATTGTTACCAGGTTACCAGACCACTACACCTACCAAATTTAAACACTCGACTTTGATATAGATTAAACTCTACTTATCAAAACCAAATTTCGAGAAAATTGCGTAAAGGATTTTTTAAAGAGGTTTTTTTTTTGTTTTTTTTTCTGCATATTTTTTGGAAACAATAATTTGTCTGGTGCCGAGTTGGCCCGGCGCCCAGTTGGCGGCGCCGAGTTGGCCGCTCCCAGTTGGCGGCGCCGAGTTGGCCGCGCCCAGGTGTCCCATTCCGGTCTGGAGGGACTGTGTGCAGTGTGGCCACCTGCAAAAACTATTTGAAAAAGGTACTAAATAAAGTTCTAGCATTTTTCATTATGGTTTCTGCAAATTTAGTTGACGTATTTTATGAATATTGTTATTAGAGACACTTTAAGAAAAATAAGAAAACATATTTACATTTAAATCAATAAAGGAACACAAGAAACTTGAAGATTTCCTGCTATATCAAATGTTTGCCCGCAGGTAGAAAAACGATAACTGCAGTGGACTGTATATATTTTAATTAATATAAGCGCGAACAAACATAAATATATTGATATGAAATCACGAAATAATTAAGGTCCATAGGTTAATTGTTGGTACCACACAACGGAAATCAGAAACAAAGCACTCACCAGTTTGCAGCCAATTTCTCCACGTTCTAGGGGCCCCTTTCTTGATCTAATGATGGCACCACGTAGCTGAAGGGCTGAAGTTTCTAGTTCTATGCTTCAGTACGCCAAAATCGAGCACTTTCAAGTGTAGAAATTTGAAATAGTTGGAGAACGTAAATTAACACGCCATTTTCTCGAGGCGGTAGAAAAGGATCTCTCTGATTCTTGGTGCGCATGTCCAATGCGCGGGAAATGTACTCTGTCCGTCATCCAATTGTGTGGTTTTAAAAAGTAAAAACAACCGCGAAATTTAGCGGGAGCTAACATAACTGCCCTCCAAAACACACAATTTTAGAATATCAATCGGTGTTGGTGCAAGCAATGAATTTCCTATTTTTTCATTTTCTTTTCCTTTTCTGCGCGTTTAACATAATTTAAATTTTCGCGCTCTTAAATATGCATATGGGTTTTCACGGCACCGCACACGTGCGAGGACAAGCAGCGTCGCGATGAGTGCGCAAACAACCACCGTCACAACAAGACACTAGAAAAATCACGTTCCCAAAAAAGTGAATTTTGAGGTGAAAAACTGGACGTTTAAACGTTGACTGGAGCCGCAAGAGAGTCCGAGGTAGGTGCCTTTTCATATAAAATTCCATATGTATCGTAACTTTCCATTTACAATCGTCAATACCGACAATTATTTTTAAATGTGCTTGTAAAGCCAAACCGGCGACCTGTCGAAGGAAATTCCATTATTTTTCAGTACTTGCACGCACATTTAATGGTCCTTCCACCCAAATAATAGTTTTTCCAACTACCTAGACTCCTGTGGTTCACCAATTTCCTACAAAAATTCCAAATTTCCATATATTTTCAAAATTTCATTTCCAAAAGTGAGTCGGCTATTTTCTTATCGGTAATCACGCCATATTGATTCGCACCGGTTGGACATATTTTCCTAAAAGTTGACCGAAGTTTTCATTACGTTTCAAAAATAACTATCGCCAATGTGCATATTTCCAAAGTTGATCGCTTTGTTCATTACATTTTCAGTAAAAGTGGCGTCAATACGCCGAAAGTGAAATTTTAAGGCGGTTCTTCCATCTACTTTCCTTTAATTATCGATTTTACAGGTGTCGCGTTAACGCGCAGGTGCAAGTGTCGCCGTCACCAGGGTCATCCCGCTTGAATAGTGACGTGGGTCTCACGTTGCGCGCTCGTTGTTTCTTCGAATACCGACTTTTCTTAAAAACATTCAAACAGGACCGCTAGTCGTATGCACAGAGTGTGCGACTTGGAATCGAGAGGTACGGGGTTCAATCCTTGGTGAGACATAAAAGTTTTTTTTAAAGGATATGTTCAAATAATAACATACAGACAAACTTACAAACATTTCATTTCAAAATTTTCGAAAAAAGTTAATAAAATTAAAATAATAAAATTGTTTAATTTTTGCTAAAATTCGGGTTATATTTTAAGCTATATTTTAAGCATTTTTTTTGGGTAATTTTAAAAACAAATTAACTTTCAAAAACAAAAATGTCTACGCAAAAACAGAAAAAACTTTGCGACAAAAGGCTTTTGAGCTTCAACCAAATGGCGGAAGCTCACGAGGTAGCTTTGAAAGCGAACTCGGATACAGCGTTTCACTTTTTGTTTAAATCCAGATATGAAGACGTCGAAGAATGTCATGCTCAATTCTATAATTTTCATAACCAAATTATTGGCTTTCTCGAAGAGTTTAAACTTTCATTTGACGAGCAGGATAAAACTAGAAAAGACTTTGACAACCTTTATTATGAATGTAAGGGTATTTACTACGACCTTTTTAGGGCCAACCCTGTCAATTACGTAGGCAACCCTAACCAACAAAATATTGTTCAGAGGTCAAATACAAGATCATTTCCACAACCAAGGTTGCCAATTTTCGATGGTAATTATAAGCAACACTGGTTTGACTTATTTAAAGTCATGGTACATCAAAATTCTGATTTAAGTGATATAGAGAAATTTCAACAATTGCGGAGTTCTGTTCTGAATGAAGCCCTTTCTCTAGTAAAAACCATTCCCCTCGCAGATAGCAATTATCACATTGCGTATGAAACCTTAGTAAAGAGGTATCAAAATAAACGAATTATTGCTACTACCGCTTTGAATGCTATTAACTTTCTTTCAACTAAATCCAGTTCTGGGAAAGAATTACGTTCCATGTTGGATACATTTTCTGAGAATCTAGCCATCTTAAATGAGCTTGGTTTTCCTACAAAAGAATGGGACTTTCTTACTTTTAACATGATGCTCTCAAAACTTGAAGTCAAGATGAGGACTGATTTCGAACTTTACTATAGTAGAGAGAAAAACAATTCAGAAATTCCGTCCTACACTGATCTTTACACGTTTATAGAAAATCATTGCGTTGCGCTCGAATCTGTAGTGCAAATGCCCAGTTTTAGTAGGCAAAATCAAACCCCTAGAACCTCAAACTACGCGTAATTCTCAACAGAACAGTTTTAATAATTTTAATTCACCTTCTGCTTTCAATACAACTATTTCAAATCAAAGTTCAAATTCAAGAAATCAACAAAAAACTTTACAAAATAGCAATCAACGCAGCAACCCTCAAATACAAAATAATCAGAACAGAACTTTTAATCCAAAAATAAAATGTTACCTATGTTCTTCGAATCACGCATTATCGAAATGTATCGAATTTCAAAACAAAAGTCCACAGGAAAGGATGGGTTATGTTCGGCAGGTGAATCTATGTCAAAATTGCTTACATTTTGCTCACCAGACCGTGAATTGCCCCTCCTCCTACAACTGCATCACGTGTGGAGCCAGACATCATAGTCTTCTCCATGTTCCACAACCAGTAGCGCCCTCTGTGAGTGTTAATTCATATCCTCCAGAGAACGCTAATATTCCACTTTCCAATTCCAATAGCACCCCTATGTCAGGAAGCCATTCCACAAACTGTCATGCGACAATGATTTCCAAAAATTCCACTTTTCTACTTTCTACCGTTGTCGCTGACATGTTAGACTCAAGGGGACATTACCAACCAGTTCGTATCTTACTCGATACTGCCTCAGAGGCAAACTTTATTTCAGAAAAATTTCTAAATCGTTTAGGTCTTTCGAAAAGCTTCTTTTCTACTTCTATTCAAGGCTTAAATCAAATGACATCTTCCAATACCAAAGGTAAGACGAAATGTCTTATCAAACCTCAAGGTCAAGCGGGACCTACCTTTGATTTTGAGGCTTTAGTACTTCCAAAACTTTGTACAGAGATTCCTTCTTGCGCTGTCGACTCGAGCAAGTGGAATCACATTCGCCATATCAAACTTTCTGATCAAAACTTCCATATACCAAGTTCCATTGATGTCCTAGTAGGTTGTGAACTTTTTCCGCATCTCTTACAAGAGGGAGTTATCCACGGAGAGCGTGGACAACCTAGTGCTTTTAATAGCATCTTTGGCTATGTGCTGATTGGTAAAGTTGAAACTTCAAAGCAACAAAATCCAGGATCACTCATAAGCTGTTACACTTCCATCGAACCATCTCTGGATATCTGCCTAGAGCGCTTCTGGGAGATAGAGCAGGTTCCACATAAGGTTCATCACAGTCCTGAGGATATTATGTGCGAAAAATTATTTTCACAATCAGTTTCACGCAACGAATCAGGTAGATTCGTCGTTCCATTACCTTTCATAAACTTAGAACCCCAGTTGGGTGACACCTATCCAATCGCTTTAAAACGTTTCAAGCTTCAGGAAGCTAGACTTCTCAAAGACTCAGCTAATTATCAAGCTTACAAAGATTTTATGCAAGATTATTTAGACACTGGTCACATGATACCTATTCCTACGCCTATATCTAAAGATGTCTTGGATAATTCCTACTTTATCCCTCATCACAGTGTCTGGAACACTGGGAAGATAAGAGTGGTCTTTGATGGGTCTCAACGTAGTCCCAGAGGTGTCTCACTCAACGAGACGTTGTGCGCAGGTCCTAAACTGCAAAATGATGCGAAATTCTACTTAATTTTCGAATTCATGCTGTAGCCTTTGTTACTGATATAGTAAAAATGTTCCGACAGATTTTAATTATTCCTGAGCACACGCGTTATCAAAATATTCTATGGAGATTTTCTGAGGATGATCCTGTCCAAACCTACTCCTTAAGAACAGTTGTTTATGGACCTAGGTCATCACCTTACTTAGCTATTCGTACTATACAAGAACTAGCTAAACTTGAGTCTGAAAGGTATCCTAATGCTTCCAAGGTGCTTCTTAAAGACATTTACGTCGACGACGTGCTCACTGGGCAGGATTCTGTGGCCTCTGCCAAAGAACTTCAGTCGGAGTTAATCTCCCTGTTGCGCCTAGGAGGGTTTGAACTTAAAAAATGGGCGAGCAACAGTCCGGAACTTCTCTCCTCATTCTCAGAATCAGAAACACAAATGTCCATTCGTTTCGACAAATCCGAACCTAATTTTGTAAAAATATTGGGTCTCCAATAGAATCCTATCTCAGATTCGTTTACCTACTTGGTCGTACCAGAAGATAAACCATGCACCAAGCGAGGTATCTTATCTCAAATCATGAAAATTTTTGATCCCTTAGGTTTCTGTTCTCCCGTTTCTTTACTTGCTAAGCATCTCATGCTGGCTGAGAATCCCAGTCCAGCTTCTCCTTCCACAGATCGTAAATGTTTGGAATCAATTTCGAACCGAACTTCCAAATCTTTCAAATATTCATTTACCTAGACGCCTTTCCATTGATCAACCACGCAGCATTGAACTTCACGGCTTTTCAGACGCCTCTATGATAGGTTACGCGGCTACGGTCTATTTCAGAATGGAGTCAGTTTCCGGAGAAATCCATACCTTTCTTGTAATGGCCAAATCTAAGGTCGCACCAGTGAAAACAGTCAGTCTTCCGCGACTGGAGCTTCTTGGTGCCACTTTACTTTGCGACCTAATTTCCTTTATTCAAAACACTTATTCAGATATTCTTAACTTCAACCAAATCTGTGCATGGTGTGATTCCCAAGTGGTTCTATGCTGGTTGGCGGCTTCACCTCACAGGTTTAAAACGTTTGTGGCAAACCGTATCTGTCACATTCAAGAAACCATTTCTCCTACGGCCTGGAAATATTCCATCAGCGCTAAATCCAGCCGACTGTGCTTCGCGCGGTCTTATGCCTAATCAACTTGTCAAACATGACTTGTATTGGGAAGGTCCTTGTTTTCTTAGGCTACCAAAAGAGAGCTGGCCTGATGATTTTCGCTGTCCAGACCCTCCGGAAAACGAGGTTATTCTGGAAGAACGCAAATCATTATTTCAAACATGCACAGTTGAACCACACATGCTTGATACTTTTCTTTCTCGTTACTCTTCCCTAGAGAAAATTCAACGCATAATTTCCTATATTTTTCGCCTTACCGAAAAGAAATCTAAATATCCTAACGAAAATATTACCGAAGTAGAACTTCAACATTCTCTTATTGTTCTCGTTCGGCATGTTCAACGTTCCATCTTTGCTGATCTCATTTCACGTTTGAATGACGCAAAGCTACTTCCTAAACAATTTCGTAAACTTTCACTTTTTCTAGATACACAAGGCTGCTTAAGAGTGGGGGGTCGATTACCACATTCTTCCGAACTCTCTTATTCAGCAAAACACCTTTTACTTTTACCACGTTCTCACCGTCTTACTCAACTTGTCATTGAGTACACTCACAAAAGGTACTGTCATCCCGGTCAAAAAACGTTGCATTACCTCTTGAGACAACAATTTTGGATCCTTTTCCCTTGCTATGCAATCGAGAGTATAACTTCTCATTGCATTTTATGCTATCGAATAAATCCTAAACCTTCCGTACAAATCATGGGCAACTTGCCTGCTCAACGCATCTCTCAAGTAAAGGCATTTTCACATGTTGCCATAGATTATTGTGGTCCCTTTCCAATTACAATGGGAAAGTACCGAGGTGCAAAGGTATCCAAAGGTTATATTCTTGTCTTAGTCTGCTCCGCAACAAAGGCAGTTCACCTAGAACTTACCTCCGATATTTCCACCCCTACCTTTCTTGCGGCTTTTAAGAGATTTGTGGCAAGAAGAGGAAGAATCTCTGACATTTACTCAGATTGTGGTAGCGCGTTCTTGGGAGCTGATCGTTTACTCAAACAGTACTCCCAGGAAGCATGTCACAGTCTAAAAATTACCTGGCATTTTTCAAGTCCTGGTAGTCCGCACCTAAACGGACTAGCCGAGGCAGGAGTTAAATCCACCAAGGCAAATTTAAAACGTGTAATACGTGAGCAACGGTTAACCTATGAAGAGTTTTTTACTTTTTTGTGTCAGGTCGAATCCATACTAAACAGCCGGCCTCTGTATGCCCAAAGTATGGATCCGAATGACTTTCTTCCACTGACCCCTGGTCATTTTCTTACCCTGGCACCGTTGAATTCCGTACCAGAACCCGATTTTTCTGATTCCAAGTTGAACACCCTGTCCCGCTGGCAGCTGGTGCAAAGGCTCCAGTCCGATTTTTGGAAACGCTGGAACTTGGAGTACCTAAACACCTTGCAACAGCGTTCTAAATGGACAGAGGCCTCTAACAATATTAAACTAAATACTTTAGTCGTGGTAAAGAATGAACAAAAACCGCCATTGCAATGGGCTGTTGGGCGAATTGTCGACGTACACCCTGGCTCAGACGGTCATATTCGTGTTGTGACCGTTAAAACAGCTACAGGAACATATCGTCGACCAGTAGTGAAACTATGTCCTTTGCCTATGCCCGACGCATAAGGCAAAATTTTCTTTTTCTTTCTTAATTTTTTCCAAGTATTTTTTTTCTCTTTTTTTAATTTTAATTTACATGCATAATTTAATGCATATTTGGGTTAATGTTAAATTGTATCGTTTAATTGCTAATAGGCGAATATTATTTATTTTTTTTTCCTTTTCTTTTCTTAACTAAGTAAAAACACACGTGTTTTGGCGGCCGGAAAATGTTGGTGCAAGCAATGAATTTCCTATTTTTTCATTTTCTTTTCCTTTTCTGCGCGTTTAAAATAATATAAATTTTCGCGCTCTTAAATATGCATATGGGTTTTCACGGCACCGCACACATGCGAGGACAAGCAGCGCCGCGATGAGTGCGCAAACAACCACCGTCACAACAAGACACTAGAAAAATCACGTTCCCAAAAAAGTGAATTTTGAGGTGAAAAACTGGACGTTTAAACGTTGACTGGAGCCGCAAGAGAGTCCGAGGTAGGTGCCTTTTCATATAAAATTCCATATGTATCGTAACTTTCCATTTACAATCGTCAATACCGACAATTATTTTTAAATGTGCTTGTAAAGCCAAACCGGCGACCTGTCGAAGGAAATTCCATTATTTTTCAGTACTTGCACGCACAATCGGACAGATATAGATGTAAGAACAAATGATCGACCGATAAATATAAATGAATGAAAAAAAGAAAAGTAGCGTAAGTTTATTTAGAGATAACGAAAACCCAAAAAAGGCAAAACAAACAAACAAAATTAAAAAAAATAATAATAAAGAATTACCTATTGTAATAATTGATTTCAATAGGTAGAAAAAATTAAAATTACTTTTAATTCGGCAAGAGGCACAGTTTTACAACTGGCCGCTTGTAAACACCGGTAACCGTTCGTACCGTCACTACACGCACTTGACCGTCTCCGCCGGGATGCAATTCGAGAACCCGACCGACTGGCCATTTCAAAGGTGATTGGATGTGATCACTCGTTATGATAACCAAATCATTTAATTTGATATTTGGGGACGAATCAGCCCACTTGTGTCGCTGTTGTAGCGTATGAAAATATTCTACAGAATACCGTTTCCAAAAATCATTATGTAGTTTTTGGATTAGTTGCCATCTCGAGAGCCGATTTAGGGACCTCGGACAAATCTGACTCCGGAATTTCTGAATTAAGGGGTTCAAGGGTCAAAAAATGCCCAGGGGTAAGAGGTTGAAGATCGTGTGAAGAGGCAGGAGATAAAGGGCGACTATTAAGGACGGCTTCTATGCGACATGTAAGGGTGGACATTTCCATGATGGACAACTTCTGGTCGCCGACTACTCGAACAAAGTGAGTTTTAAAACTTTTGACGCCAGCTTCTGCCAGGCCATTGAAATGTGGACTGAGAGGAGGTCCCAGATGCTAACGAATAGAAAGTCTGGTGGACGCACTTCTTGCGTAATCAAGTAATTGGTTACGAAACCCTATAAAATTACTGCCCTGATCTGACCAGCATTGCGTCACGCTTCCACGTCTGGAAATGAATCGATGGAATGCACCTACAAACCCTTCGGTGGACAGTTCCATGGTTAATTCCAAATGCACGCAATGTGTGGCCGTACAGACAAACACACAGACATACGATTTGAAAGCTTTACAACCACGGTAACGATGAGGAATCACAAAGAAAGGTCCACAAAAGTCGATAGCTACACTCGAAAAAGGTTTAAGTTGATTGATTCGATGAGCGGGAAGTGAACTCATTATGGGCGGTCTATAGGGTTTAGGGTTGATTCTAAAACATTGCAAGCACTTGGATATGGTTCTTTGAATTGCCCGTCTGGCAGATAATATCCAAAATTGTTGTAAAAGCAGATTATGTAATGTTTTTTGTCGATGAGTGAACTCGATAAGAAGAGTAGTTAAACGATGGTTACTCGAAAGTAAGACGGGGTGTTTTGCAGAATAAGACAAAGGGTCAGATTTTTGTAATCTGCCACCGACTCGAATGATATTATTTTCATCAAGAAAAGGTGAAAGTTTTCGAAAAGGTTTCGGTATTGGTTTATCCTTAGATAACGCGGAAAAAAGCTCAAAAAAACAAGAACCTTGAACGCGTTTGATAAGAAGGTATAACGCACTTTGCATCTCACCGGTGGTAGGAAAAACAATATTTTCAAAAATAATTTTTTGGTCCGGTGGATTAGTGGGTTTTTGATAGGAATGGTTTTGAAAAAGGTTAACTATTCGAAGGACATAACAAATGATACGTTGAATTTTTGATATAGATGAATATTTGATAAGAAGCTGATCTAAGAAGTTAACGTCAATTATCGCATTGCAACAGACCTTTGGCTTTTCCTCCAGATTAATATCTCCGAAATCAATCGGCATTTTTGATTTATGAAAATCGGGCCATTCGTTTTCGGGAGACCACAAAAACGACGGTGCGTTCCACCACATGTCATGCGAAATGAGCTGTGAAGGGGTGGCCCCTCGTGACGCAATATCGGCTGCATTTAAAGCAGAAGGAATGTAGCGCCATGAGTTTGAGGGAATGATTTCTTGGATTCTACTGACTCGATTTCCAACAAAGGTTTGCCAGCGATTAGGAGGGGATGAAAGCCAGTGCAATACGACTTGCGAATCGCAGAAAGTAACGATGTTTGTAAAAGTTATTTTTCCTTCATAGCTAGATAAGACGAAATCAATTAATTCGCTTAAAAGAAATGCGCCTAGGAGTTCTAGCCTAGCCAAAGTTTGTGACTTTATAGGCGCGACTCTAGATTTTGCAGATATGAGAGAAACAGATATATTGTTTTCCTCTTCTACACGAAAATATACGACGCCTGCGTAACCTCGAATTGAAGCGTCACAGAAGCCGATGATTTGACAGGTATTGGTTTTTGACAGTTTGATTTGTCGGGGTAATTGAAAATTGGAAAGAAGCGGGAATTCAGAACGAAGTTTGTTCCAAGAGTCGATGATAAAAGAATCTGGTTCTTCGTCCCAGCCTATTTTTGATATCCACAACTGTTGCAAAATAAATTTTGCTTGTAGCAACAAGGGACAAAGAAAACCTAAGGGATCGAAGATTGTTCCTATGATAGATAAAATAGAACGTTTGGTTGGGGGTTTGTCCTTCATTCGGCATTGATAAGAAAAAATGTCGTTTTTTGGATGCCATTGAAGTCCTAAAACTTTGATAAAGTGTGGTTTCTCCTTGTCAAAAGAGAGAGGCATTTGACGATCGGATTCTGGCAATGTTGCCAATAACTCAGGACAATTGCTTGCCCATTTTTTAAGTTCAAATCCTCCCGACTTCAACAAATCATTGAGTTCCGTTTGAAGGGAAAGAGCTTCAGAAAGCGAAGGGCTAGTTCCCAAGATTTTTAGTAGTAGTTTTCAGAACTTAAGCTTTCCGGCTTTAGTACGCAATGATGTGCCAAAAAACATGATACGTCGACTTTTGGTTGACTAGATAAAACTAGACTCATATGATTAGAATCGATATAGTCTTGCATGAAACTTGAATAGGCAGTGTACAGATCAGGATTTTTGAGTAATCTATTTTCTAGAAGTAAAAATCTACGATAAGCTTGCGGATAAGTATTGCCTAGGTCAGGGTTTATTTTATCTTTAAACGGAAGATCTACCATGAATCTACCGCTCGGTTGTCGTACGACACTCGCAGTAAAAATTGATTCCGCTTGTTTTTCTTCCTTTGATAAGATTTGTTTTTGGGCAAATGTTCGATTTCCCAAAACCTAGGGATAATGACCTCAAAAGGAGGTGAATGACTCGTTAAAAAACAACTGGTTCGTTCCGTAAGACTACCTACTTCGTCCACTTTTCCCATGACGACCCAGCCAAAGATGGTTTCAAGGGCTGAAGGTTGCCCTATTTTTCCAAGAACCCTGCCCTCCTTGAATATCTGTGTGAATAGCTCGCAACCAATAACTAGGTCCACAGGTCTAGATTTGAAATAAGATGGGTCGGCAAGTTTAAGGTTTTCCAAGTGTTTCCACTGATTATCGTTCAAAGTGAATGTAGGCATATTGGAACATAATTGTGGAACGACAATTGCTTCGAAATTAAGTAAAGGAGTGAACTGTCCTTGTGGCTTAATGTGACATTGAACGAGCCCTTTGGAAGTAAAAGAAGACATTTTATTTAATCCGAATATTTCAGTGGTGTAACTTCGCCTAGGAAGATTAAGACGCTGAATACACTTTTCACTGATGAATCCTGTCTGTGATCCAGAATCAAGCAGTGCCCTTACAGGTTGAAAATTTCCGCAACCGTCCATAACATCTATTATGGCGGTGCATAAAAGAAAGGTACCTGAAGGTCCTGAGGTATTTAATAACACATGAAGATTATTGACAGGTGGTGTGTGAATGACAGGACTAGTATCTTGGCTTCCAGACTCTTTATTAGTTTCTAAGATATGAGTTAAAGTGTGGTGCCTTTTACTATTGCAAGTCCTGCATGAATATTTTGATTTGCACGTATCTACCCCATGCGAGGGATGAAAACACGCTAGACATAATTTTTTCTGCTTGACGAAAGATAGGCGATCGATAGGTGAGAGGTCAAGAAATGTTTGACATTTCGAAAGCACGTGACCTTGATTACACCGGAGACATTTTATTCCCGTACTTGAATTAGTTGAGGTGCCAGCCAGTCCTATAAAAGGCGAATTGGATGATTTATAGGTAGGCTTTTGCCCAAACTGATTTTGCATAGAATTTGAATTTTGATAGGTAGGCTTTTGCCCAAACTGATTTTGCATAGAATTTGATTTTTGATAGGTAGGCACCTTTTTGGGTGCTGTTGATTGAGGAAGTGATTCCAAAACTTTACATCTTTTTTCTAGAAATTGAAAAAGTGACTGAAAAGTGGGAATTTCGGTATTGGTATTGGCGTGACTCATTTCGAAATTTAAACGCGTCGGAATATCCAATTTTTCTAACAAAATGAAAAAAATAATAAAGTCCCAACTGTCAACGTCAAAACTAAGTGATTTTAAAATTTCTAGGGATTCTGAAAAGGTGTCAATTAAATTACGCAATTCTTTAGCTGACTCGTTTTTAAGGTAGAGTTCATAATTGTGCTTAAAGCATCATTTGCGAGGTCTCGCTTGTTTTGATATCTATTGACTAATTTGTCGTAAGCAATTTTATAATTTTGATCAGATAAGCTAATCCCTGATATCAATTTTAAAGGCTCATCCTCGAGATATGAAAATAAATATTGAAGTTTTCGAACGTTACTTAGACTTTGATTTTGATCTATAATGTTATTAAAAAGATCGAAAAAGCTTGGCCATAATTTCTTATCACCTCGAAATATGGGAATACCTAACTCTTTGAGTTTTGGAGTTTCGTTTTGTCGAACATATGATCCCGAAAAGGATGGGGCCTCAACCGGAAATATTTTAGAGTAAACCCCCTTACACGCATAAAAATATTTACGAGCTTCTGAAAGGATCGGATCTTGCGTTTTAAACTCCTCGTCGTCCGAGTCGTCTATCTACATAATGACATCATTATGTGCCAACATGCATTTATCGAAAGTTTCATCCAAGTCGGATACCTCACTTGAAACTCGTTTCTCGCTTTTGCGTCCGTTGCCGCGGTCTGTGAAAACACATAACACTCGGTGATCGCAGATAAAAAACCCTTGCGTTTTTGCACGGCTTTTTTGATAGACATGATTTTACCTTTGAAATGACGAAATTGTCGGTAAATATACAATTAACGCTAAATTAATGCTTCTGAAATAGAAAAATGACGAATTGTCGAAAATATGCACTAATTTATCGCAATTGATGAAAATTGTTTTAAATATCGAAATGATATGGAACACATCTAATCACAGAAATGTCGGTAAATATACAATTAACGCTAAATTAATGCTTTTGAAATAGAAAAATGACGAATTGTCGAAAATATGCACTAATTTATCGCAATTGATGAAAATTGTTTTAAATATCGAAATGATATGGAACACATCTAATCATAGAAATCGTGCTTGTTTGTTTTGATTGCTTCTCGATTTTTGTTTACTGAATGACCACGCGGTAGACCCTGCGTTACCATAGCAGCGAACCGAAATCAGGTGAACTGCGCCGACACCGAAGGTCGAACGAAAATCTCTCTCGGTTCAATACGATTGGCAAAATTCTAGGCCGTGTGATCGCCGTGTAAAAAATGGCCGACTTATTAATACCGTCGTATGGAGTAAAATTTAAATAATTCGGGTCGAAGGAACACTTATGTTTGCCCGCAGGTAGAAAAACGATAACTGCACTGGACTGTATATATTTTAATTAATGAAAGCGCGAACAAACATAAATATATTGATATGAAATCACGAAATAATTAAGGTCCATAGGTTAATTGTTGGTACCACACAACGGAAATCAGAAACAAAGCACTCACCAGTTTGCAGCCAATTTCGCCACGTTCTAGGGGCCCCTTTCTGGATCTAATGATGGCACCACGTAGCTGAAGGGCTGAAGTTTCTAGTTCTATGCTTCAGTACATCAAAATCGAGCACTTTCAAGTGTAGAAATTTGAAATAGTTGGAGAACGTAAATTAACACGCCATTTTCTCGAGGCGGTAGAAAAGGATCTCTCTGATTCTTGGTGCGCATGTCCAATGCGCGGGAAATGTACTCTGTCCGTCATCCAAATGTGTGGTTTTAAAAAGTAAAAACAACCGCGAAATTTAGCGGGAGCTAACAATCAAATGCTTTTTATTTAAATGGGCACTCCGGGTGACGTCTTTCCAGCGCCTCAACAACTAGCTCTGATTGGTCAGTAAGTTACCATATAACCTATCCTCTATTTATAGACCTTGACCTCTATTCTGCCGTCCTAAGTAAGACCCACCTATCTGCAAAAAAATAAAAAATGGGTTGAATGAGGACCGAAAATGGCTTTAAATAGGTAATAATTTGTAACTTTTTTTTTGTTTTATTACTTAGATATTGCTATTAGAAACCCATAAACATTTGCCAACAAAAAAAATATATTACTATGTAACTGTTGGCAAGTATTTAAACTCGCTTTTCTCGAAATAAGTGAAAACGTAGATAGGTGGGTCTGACTAAGGACGGCAGTATTATAGTAAGCCTATTTTAACCAAAAGCAACTCCTATATGTACAGGGTGTCTCAGATAAAAGCAACTACATGGGGATTTCGAAAACGGTAAGAGATACGAGTTTGTTTAAATAAGAACAAAGTTAAGCTATTCTAAGCCCAATCAGATGCTGTATCAATATTAAAGATATCTACAGGGGTTACAGAGCAAAAACTAAAAATTGTGTTTTTTGAAAAATTGAAATGTCGCCGCCATCTTGCAAACAAATTTAATGAAATTTGGTAGTTTTGTATAAGCAACTACGGCCAATCGAATGATGTTAACAAATTTTTTCTAAGTCTTCTAGTTTTTTTGAAACCATAGCCAACTTTGTTGTTTCTTATGACCGCGATATGAAATTTATACGTCAATAAATAGAGCATTAAAAGAGCTTTTCAACCATGTATAATAAGCCTATCTTTGAATGGCGGAAAATGTAAATTTATTTAAAAAACTGTTTTTCACTTGGTTGGCTGTGAAACAAAGGCCGTACTTGCGTTGGTTGTCATACCTACGTAACTATCTGTCAAAATTTTGTCATTTATATCATTTATTAGAAAGTTTTCTGATTTTTCTAAAAATTGAGAACCTGTCGTAACTTTTAATTCTAAACAACTCTTTTAAATAACCTTTTCTGTAATCTTTTAAAACAAAGGTATTTTACTCTGAACTCTTTACCAACTAAATCACCGTATATTAATTGATTTGGCTAATATTTTTAACATTAGTTTGCAACCAAGCAATAGCAATTCCCCCCCTCGTTTATACCTTACATAAACCACCCTGTATATTAATTGATTTGGCTCAATAACTTCAAGTAGTAGACTTGGAATAGGCTCGAATTTCATTTATAAATTCATTTTTGTTTTGGAACGGTATGCAAAACAAAATTTAGTGAGTGGGAAAGAGATACAAAACGTGTTTTGTTTTGGTTTTATTCTTATGTGGCAACGCCAGGTTGTTGCTTTACTACGTATGTCTGAGATAGGTGCGGTTTAATCGTAGATGTAGGCAGTGGCGGAGTAAATTAAACATAAAATAAATTGTGACTTTTAACATAGGTTAAGTCCATAAATAATATAATTAACACAATTCTCTTCTTCGTTACGTCTTTTATAGACAAATTATATTAAAAAAACATTTGGCGCCGTACAACTCGGCTTCCGATTATACTTTTTTTGATAAAATATTTAAAAAACACAGAATATTCAAAAATGTTGTAGTCAGTGGTGAACCTGACTCCATTAAGTCCAGTGTTGAAATATATTCTGAGAATTTTTAGGTTTTAAGAATTTTTAAAAAAATTTATCATTTGGTTTTAAAAATTTTTAAAAAATTTGACTTTTTTTTAAAATTTGAAGGTGTTATCCCAAAACATTTAATTGCAACACAACTATTTGCACCGAAGAAATAAACCGATGGGTTGGTTGATCAATATGTTAATACTGTTAAGGACCAATAAGAATTAGGACCTGGTTAAGACTAATGGCAGCTAGAACCTTTAAGAACTCAGCAGGAATATAAAAATTGTAGTAAGGTTTGGTTAGGTATTTTTTAAACCTGAACAGGACCAATAAGGACTGACAGGATCTATACATATATTTTTGTTGTTGATTATGATATTCGTGACTGGTAAACTTTGGCATCTTCAAAAATCAAAATTAGAATTGTGACAATAAATAACTTATATAAAAATATTAAAATACAGGGTGTAATTTTAATGATGCACCAAACTATAAGGCGTGGTAGGGAAGGTCAAAAGAAGAATATTTTTCCTATTCCACTTTGCATTAAACCTCTTTATTTTTTAGATACTGGGTGTCAAAGTTAAGGATTTTTTTTTCGATTTTTTAACTTCCTTGAAAATTGCAATAGAAAATCAAAATTTTTTGGAGTTATGTGCTATAATAGAAGTAACAATTATGTGATAAAATTATTCAAACAAAAAAATATTACTGAAAATTATGACCAAAAATCTGTATTTTTTTTCAAAAAATTTTAAAAAATCTTTTTAAATTTGGTACTGTATCACAATTTTTTATAATTATTAAGAAGCCTTTAGATGTTTACAGAAGCCTATCTCAAAATTGTTTTGTAAATTTATTAGCTCAAAAAAAAAATAATTCATACAAAAATTTACAAATTTATACCTATTGCAAAGGTTATTTGGCCACACTGTTTCTCTTTATTTTGTAATTTTTTAGAAAAAAAAGAATAGAAATTTTTTTGATCACAATGAACTAAAAAATTATTACGATGTCAAATTTGTCATTTTTAAAAGTCCCAGTTTTACCTCACTCTTCAAACTTGACAAATGCTTTAACTTGGAAACAAAAAACTTTTGACCACTAGTTATCATGTGCATCATTTAAATTACACACTGTATACTTGGTCATCTAAATTCATTGTTTTGATCCTTTTTTAGTCGAAAAGTTAAGATTTAGTACCCTTTTTGACATTATTGACAATCTTATAGTTAAAACGTCCGACAAGGAAGTCAAAAGGCCACTAAATAAGTAAGGTATCTTACTTTAAAAACAAATAAATAGTGAAGTTAAAATTTTAACGACAGATGAGATTACTACCTAAAACCGCTACAATAACAGGTAAAAATGCCAGGTTGGTTGGGTTAGGTTAAGTTTTAAAAAATTATTTTTTTAAAAATTAAAAATCCCAAGTCTCTTAGGAACTATGGCAGCGTCAAAAATTCCTTACACTGTTAAAAATAAACAGAACTGTTTTGAACAGCAGATCTGAAAAATATATTTTCAAATAGTCAGAGTTGAAAAGTTGCTTATGTCTGATAAATTTTGTTGTTCCACTACTTTTGAAAGACCCAGATAGGTATAAAAAAAGGCCTTTATTTTTCAAGTTATAAGATGTACCTAGATAGGTAGGCAAATTCCTTGAGCCAAAATGTTTGTTTATTTTGTTGTATAAACGCATAACAAATTCTAAATTTTAATTGGCGTCAGCCAATCTTGACCAATATTAAACGTACAATTTTTCAAAAAACAATAAATAAACAAGAAGCGTGTACCTAACTACTACCTAGTTATCCCCTTTTGTAACAAAATAAACCAAAGTACCTACCTATATAGTGTATGGACAAATGGGCCTAAAAGGGGGTTTCGTGTGCAAGTCGTGCCAACTTTTTGCCGATAAGCCAAGTTTGTTAAGGGCACTCCATAGATCAGGTTTTGACTTGTTTTCATTCTGGTAAATTCGGTTTTTTAAAGATATGGCCCCCACCACTTTTTTTTGCACGATACTTTTTAAAACGATGTATCTTTCTTAAAAATAGTCGTAGAGGGTTGCAAAAAATGGCAAATGAATCAGTAAACACCCGCTATAAAATAACTTTCTATTATATTTTTTAAAATTTTGCTCCCTTTCTTTAGTAAAAATAAGATAACTGAATTTTTACTTTTTTTTGTATAGCTAGTAAAGTTTAACCTCCACTTTTATTAACAACAAAGCAAAATTTTTAAATAAAAGTTTTAGAATGAACATTTTTCTTTAATTTGGTGTATACAAGTCTTATATGAATGTATATTTTATATTTATTTCAATAAAAAAAACCATTCGTTGTCACCAAAACGACTACCGAAGGTGTATTACCGTAAGCGGAAGGCAGCGCGCGGCATCTAGTAAAACAGGTGATTTCTATTATTATTGTTATCGTTGTTTGATGGACATTCTTCCCACTTCCTGAACTTCCCAAGTCCTGAAATTTTTAGATTTTTTTCAAATTTTCTTAAAAACTAAGCGTAGGGAAAAATATGTACTATACTTTATTGTAGACCATAAAATTTCCTTTTCAACATTCAATAAGTCAGTGGGGTATAATAAGACAATGGTAGTTTTATCTATAACAATTTAGGGGCGTCCGTAAATAAAATCAATTTTTAAAAATCACTAAATTTATCAATTTATCACTAAGTTTTCTATATATTCTCAAAAATTAAGCTGTTTGGAAAAAAAATTATTTCGTCGTTTATTGTAGAAAATAAAATTTCCTTTTTAACAATGTATTAGTCAGTGGGGTCAGGCTAATGACAAACTCTCCAGCGGCGTCCGTTTATTAAGCAAATATAAAAAAATTAAAGAAACCACATAGGTTTTACCCGATTTTCTGAAAAACCAAGCTCTCTATCAAAAATTGTGATCCATAGTCGATTATAGACAATAAAATTTCCTTTTAAACGTGTATAATAATGTAAGATTTATCTTCAGATTAAAACTTCACAGGCCTGTGCAACTTAAATCAATTATTACAAATCACCAAACAAATTAATTCTGTTACAAGTTTTTTTCAATTTTCTCAGAAACTAAGCTCAATTGACAAAAATGTGTTTGATACTTTATTGTAGGAAATAAAATTTTCTTTTTAACAATGTATAAGTCAGTGGGGTTTAATTAATGACAAACCCTTCAGCGACGTCCGTATATGGGGGTCAATTTAAAAAAACTCTGCCAATATATGGGCCCCTAAGCTCACACTAGGTACTATCGTTATAGTGTACGTGTGAGCTAATATAACTAAAAACTGAAATATATTTTATTCAACTCCAGACTAAATTACCTTTTGTTTGATACCACACAAGCCATGTTTTGACTTAAACTCAAATTTTTGAAATCTACCCCCACCCTTACAAAAAAACAAAAACTAAAATGTAGTTTGTTAAAGTCCGGACTCAATTACCTTTCGTTTGATATCACACACGCCATATTTTCAATTAAACTCTAATTTTTAAAATATACCCCCAACCTTTTTTTTTTAAATAAATTAAAATGTATTTTGTTTAACTGCAGACTCAATTACCTTTCGTTTAATATCACACACGCCATATTTTCACATAAACTCTAATTTTTGAAATCTACCCCCACCCTTTTATTTGGTTTGTGTTCGGTGGATTTTGTTCATTTTTAAATGGGACCATCTCGAGCCAAGACCCAGCCTAGGTACCAAATTTCATTAAAATCGGCCAAGCGGTTTTTGAGTTATGCGCGTTGGTCGTTACAGACAGACATACAGACACACAGACAGACAGACAGACAGACGGCGCAACAAAAAAGTTTCAAAATCATCTGAAACGCAAAGATATATAAAAATTTTTGAAATCGGAGCAACTTTTTTTTTCTCGAAAAAATTAGGATCACCATAGCTCACACTACTATAGTATAGTATATGTGTGAGCTAATAAAATAAATAAAATCATTTTTGTCACTTGTTTCACCCGATTTTTTTTTTCGAATATTAAAAAAAAATACTCTGCCAATATATGGGCCCCTAAGCTCACACTAGGTACTATAGTTATGTGAGCTAATATAACTAAAAACTGAAATATATTTTATTTAACTCCACACTAAATTACCTTTTGTTTGATACCACACAAGCCATGTTTTGACTTAAACTCAAATTTTTGAAATCCACCCCCACCCTTAAAAAAAACAAAAACTAAAATGTATTTTGTTGAACTCCGGACTTAATTACCTTTCGTTTGATATCACACACGCCATATTTTCACTTAAACTCTAATTTTTGAAATATACCCCCACCCTTTTTTTTAAAATAAATTAAAATGTATTTTGTTTAACTCCAGACTCAATTACCTTTCGTTTGATATCACACACGCCATATTTTCACATAAACTCTAATTTTTGAAATCTATCCCCACCCTTTTATTTGGTTTGTGTTTGGATTTTGTTCATTTTTAAATGGGACCATCTCGACCCAAGATCCAGCCCAGGTACCAAATTTCATTATAATCGGCCAAGCGGTTTTTGAGTTGTGCGCGTTGGTCGTTACAGACAGACATACAGACACACAGACAGACAGACAGACAGACAGACAGACAGACAGACATACAGACAGACAGACAGACAGACAGACAGACAGACGGCGCAACAAAAAAGTTTCAAAATCATCTGAAACGCAAAGATATATAAAAAATTTTGAAATCGGAGCAACTTTTTTTTTCTCGAAAAAATTAGGATCACCATAAAATACATTTTTTAAAAAGTATTTTTTGAATACATTTCAAATCAAGTAATTTAAGCTTTGTTGTATTAAAATCGGATAAAAAATAAAAAAGATACAATTTGTTTTGAAATATGCTTTTCCGCCATATTGAATCCGCCATATTTAAAAAAAAACGCGATTATCACAATGACAATAAGTCAAAACCTGATCTGCTAGGTATGTTAAACAAATTTAAGTTACTTTTAAAAAGTTCTTATTGTTTTCATTAAAAGCATAATTTTTAAATATACCCCAAAGACCCCTATTTTTCTCCAGTTATTTGGACATAACTTAAGAACTAATTAACGCATTGAAACATTTGAACCAGATTTGAATAAAGAATCAAAATAGCTATCTTTTTTATTTTTTATATAAACTTTTTTTTTCTAGCTCCAATAGTTTTATAAATAAAATAAAAAAAATTAAAAAAAAATTACCTTTTTTTAAATTTTTTGGCAAATACAAAAAAATACATATTTTCTGACCAATACATTTTTAAGTACATTACAAAGCAAGTATTTTAAACTTTGTTCCATGAAAATCGGATAAGAAATAAAAAAGTTACAATTTTTTTAAAGATACGCCTTTCCGCCATTTTGAATCAGCCCTATCTTTCAAAAAACGCATTTACCAGAATGACAAGTCAAAACCTGATATATGGGATGCCCTTAACAAAGTTAGCTTATCGGCAGAAAGTTGGCACGACTTGCACACGAAACTTGATTTGTCCATAGACTAATATGACATCTAGTTCAATTAATTTATCGTTTTATAAAATAATATTTTCACACACAACCATTCACAAAACATGCACAAAACTAAACATCTACGCCAATGCATTAGGCAATATTTTGACATTTTAACTCACCGATGAAATGATGTTTCTTTATCTAAAACATCAAGTTTTTTACACACAGTACACTCCCCAACCAGTATATCGGTTAAGAAAATAGTTTTTATCGGCTTTCTTTAAAAAAAAAACAGAAATTTGTCTTTAATTTGCCAAAAAACACAATAAAATCACTGAAAAAATCGAAAGTTAACTAGCAACACTGGTTGTCCACACATGAATGAATGAAAATACGAGAGTTAGTTTCGTTTACCGGGACATTTTGGCCCGCTGTGTCTCTTTTCCGCTCAATGTAGGAGGGTTTGAGAGAGATGCAAGATATACGGCGCATTTTGAGATGACTACTAAACTAATATTTACTACGCGTGTGTTCACTTTTCAGAATAGTGCTTTTTGCTTTAAATCGAACAATTCGAACGTATCTCTTTCGCATGCAGAGCGGGAGGATTTGACAAAGATGCAAACTGTCTCGAGCCTTTAAGATAAGTTATTAAATTAAATTTACTTCGCTCTTGTTATTTTTATATTCTTCTCTATCGTGCCCGCAATGGGTCGTGTTCCATCTTCGTTGCCGGTTAAAAAAGTCATACGTCAGATGAGACAGAATATTTGATTTTTGCTCAACACTCTCTCCCTGTTTCCTTATCTATACCTCGAAATCAATGATTTGGCTCATTTTCTTAACATCTTAGTTTGAGACCAAGCAGATTTCCAAAAAATCAGAATCTAAATCGATTTTTTTTTGTCATTTGTACCTTACCGGTACTCAATCCGTGGACAGCAGGCATGTCAAAATCGCGATTACACCACCTTTTGCAAGCTTAAAATCTTTTTTTCGCACTAATGAATGGCCTATAGTTGATATTGTATTAAAGTGGCACCGCGCCATCAAAACCGTGATGGGCGGGAAGGGAGTAGAGGGGTACATACAGTGGCCCGCACTTCCTGTAATTTTTTTTATTGATATTGATTCCCAAAACGAGGCACTGCACTAATTGGTCACTAGCTTACTATTTCACTTGGTTTTTATTTGTCTTTTTCTAAAGGATTTCATTAGAAAGGAACATAATATATACTCTTATCTGGTTGTTACCAACATATTGATTTAGCCGGGCTTTGACGTTTTCTATTCGTTGTTGTCTTGACTGTTTTAATGTCAAACAAATCCGAGCTTTTAACAAAAGAAATTACCGTTTTAGCAACTAAATCAATATTTGCGCACATTTTAATATAATTTTGGATATTCTTTTATGTTTCGGATCTTTATTTATTAGGTAAGTACCTATTTTATCTCTCCTTTAAAAGGTCTCGGTGTTTTATCATAGTGAAACAACAATTTTTTAAGGCTTCTTTACTTAGATTTTGCCGCAAAGTTTGGTTTACCATAGCTATGACGCGGTGCCACTTATATACATCCTCAACTATAGTTGTCTAACAAAAAAAAAAAATATTTAACATGTAATATTTATTTAAGATGAGTAAATAATACTTTATACAACAATAAAACCAAAAAAGTATGTACCACTATTTCTAAAAGAATTGCTAAAAACAACTTACGTTTATTTAAAGCCGAGCGCTGGTGAAAATGACAAAACAAAAATTTTTACTTTAATTGTAAAATAATAAAATATTTCCTGTCTTTCGCCAAAACTCAAGTATAGTTAAGCTTAAATCTAATGGAATTTAACTTATTCACGTGACGATCTAACTAAGACAACGAATAACTTCTTAGTCACAGTTTTACTTACAATATTGAATATGTTTTTATCAATAAAAAAAGATCTTGTCTAACAAAATTTTTAATTTAAAATATAAATACCAAAAGTAGTGACCACGAAAGATACAAGATTTTTTCAACCACCTAATTTTTTTAAATTATTTTTTGTAATTACTCATTGAATTTCAATTTAAAATGGTCAATAACAAAAAAAATATGTTCTTAAACCTTAGCTTTTAAAATTTATATACCCCAACTACACTTTTATTGCTAATAGCTGGACGCCAAGACAATTTTGACACTTAGTCAGGGAAACAATAAAAGGGGAGGTCGACTATATTTTTGAAATGATAGAAAACCAGTATAAGATACTTTAAGTTTCCTATTTCAGCAAGCAACAAAAACTGTTCGAATTGTCAAAAGCCTACATTTATTTTTGACTTATTTGGTTATCCAAGTTGCTGTAGCTATAATATGATACATAAAAATTAAAACAAAGGGTAGGAAATACATAAAGTTAGGAGGGGGATATAGATGCCCTACCTAAATAAACTGTATGGTTGAAAAAATTGACCAATATAAAAAAAAACAACCCTTGACTCCATTTTTCACAACTGCGCATGTGTCAGGCGTATCTGTCGCAACGGGCTGTTGTTGTTTCTTACGTCATATACGCCCTATCGCACTTGCACAAACATGGACGGTGCACCGAGAGCGACCCACTAGATTCTTGTATGTTGGCCAGAAAAATGGAATCCCCCTCCTAGCTATATAAGAAAATGTCATGCTTGACCAACTATAAGAATGTATGTCTGCGTGGGGGAAAAAATAGGGCTTACCACCTTTTTATTGTGCTTATTTAAAAAAGTAAATCCTCGTCTCTTTCCTCAAGGATGTTGGAGGAGCTTTCGATCGTTTCCTGAAGCAAGCCCAGTGCTTTCAGTTCAGCCTTGCGTTTTTCAACTTTGGCTCTGTAGATTTTCTTCTTATCTTGAATCTTCTTCAGACGGTAAAACTCTTCTCTTTCGATTTCATCAAGTTCAGAAATAATGTAGGCCAGAGTATTTTCGATTTTTGGAATGATAACTAAAAAACAAATTATTTTATACCAACAGTTTTTAATGTGATCCTACGAAGATGCTAACCATTTAGAATTCAAGTGAAAACGGGCTCAAGGCAATAGTGGCCAATAAAAAGCTAAAGGGCAGAACAAAGACGCCACTTAACATGTTATAGTTTAGCCATGGCGAAGACATCAAAAAACTTTTACAATTAAATCTTGGTAACTAATCTTAAATCTTAGGAATAATAATACTTGAGATGAAACTCTGTTTTCTATGAGAAATTTACCAGTTCACACCGGTGAACACCAAAATAGTCTAAATAAAAGTTTAAGAGTTCTGTAATACCTTATAAAATAAAACTTTAGGTGCTGTTTACTTTTGTGTATTAAAATTGGATGAGTGAAAGAGTGTATTCTGTGTAATGTAATTTGTCTTATTTTTGTAATAATAATATAGCCAGCCACTTTGATGAAGGTGAAAATTATTAAATAATATTAAGGGTTACTTGTAAAATAGAATATACCGTGGGCATACAGGCAGAATCATTTAAGTCCATTTTTTAATAAATTGAGATTACCGCAGATATAAGTCCGTACGGCTGTTCTGCTTCACTGAAATAATCAGTTAAGTCCAGTTTGCCTTTACTTTATAAGGCATATGACATACAAATTTGCTTAAGTCCATTATCAGTTGATTTTAAAGAACAGAATCATTTAAATGCACTTGAGCGATTTTTGGCGTCGACGAGCCCGCAAGTTTGTCCATTTAGGTTAAAAACTCACACAGACTTGCGCTTAGTTTGTTTTTGTTTGTTGTTGGGTACGGTGCATTGCTACTTGGCTAAAGAAAAGGACAAAATACGCGCTGGTGAAGACCCAACATTTGTTGCAGCTACTTTCGATCTACAATCAGTTCTTCAAATACCTTGCTCCGATGTAAGTCCAATGTATTACTCAAGAAAAATTTGCGTCTTTAATTTGACGATTTATAACTCAGCCCCTCCGAACGATGCCTATTGTTATTGTTGAACGGAAATTAATGGAAAGAGGGGAAGTTCAGAGATTGGAACATGTTTATTTGAATACATAATGCGTTTGCCTTCACATGTAAAAGAAGTGTCACTTTGGTCCGACACATGTGGAGGACAGAATCGCAATCAACATGTTGCTGCTCTACTGCTCTATTTGTTGATGGTGACTGATAGTGACATAATTCAGCATAATTTTTTGGAAAGCGGCCATTCCTACATGGAAGTAGATTCCATGCATAGTTCTATTGAACATGCCAAAAAATTTGCTTCCGTTTTTACAATAAACGATTGGCTAAACATATGTAGAGTAGCTAGATCAAAGCGAAACAAAAATAAAAAAGCTGAGCCCTACAATGTACAAGAATTAAAATTTAACAACTTCTATGATTTAAGGAATTTGTCTGAAAGTTTGATACGTAACAAAACTAAAAAGACCGAAGGGGAAACTGTCAACTGGTTACTCATTAAAAGCCTAAGATATGCAAAAGAAAAACATGGAATAATTGACTACAAATACATGCATTCTAACTCTTACAAATCTATCAACGTTTTTGGAAGAGGGAAAAACCCAAACTTTCCGAAGAACCTAAAAAAATTATACAGCCAACCATTGCCAATCAGTGCCAAAAAGAAGGAGGACCTCCTTAAACTTTGCAAAAATCAAGTTATTCCGGAGGAATTCCATGGTTGGTACCAGTCTCTGCCCACCTGCGGCTATAATAATTATGAAGAAAATAGTAGTGATGAAGACGACGACCTTCCTTTAATCCGTTATGTACCAAAAAATGATTTCAAAAACAAAAAAAAAACTTTAAGTCCAACCTCTGTTTGGAAAAAAATTATAATAAAATAATGTTTATATAATCCGAGGGGTGAACAGCTCTCACAATCGGTGTACACATTTCTCACAATCTGTTCACAATCCTTCACAATCTTTACACAATCCCTCCCAATCCTTCACAATCTCTCACAATCCTTCACAATCTCTCACAATCCTTCACAATCTTACCACAATCCTTCACAATCTTACCACAATCCCTCACAATCTCTCACAATCTTTACATATTCCCTCACAATCTTAGCAAAAGATTGTGGAAAAGATTGTGGATTTTCGCAATCGGCGTACACATTTTGGGGTTCCCTCACAATCTGAGCAAAAGATGGTGGATTTTCGCAAGCGGCGCACACATTTTGGGATCAGCTGGTCACCCCTCGGTTATTAAGCAGCAGGTCCGGGAACGGTAAATGAAGAGGGCGGCAAAAGAAACTAGCGACATGATGACCTTTTTTTTTTAATTTTTTTTTTTTTTTGTCGCAAGAATTTTTCATGGGACGGTGCCCACGCCGCCCCTTCGGGCGCGCTACGCCGCTGCACAGTCCTCGATCATCTGTCACATTCTCTCACTATCTCTCACAATCCTTCACAATCTTACCACAATTCACAATCTTTCACAATCCCTCACAATCTTGCCACAATCCCTCACAATCTTTCACAGTCCCTCACAATCTTTCACAATCCCTCACAATCTTTCACAATCCCTCACAATCTTTCACAATCCCTCACAATCTTTCACAATCTTGCCACAATCCCTCACAATCTTTCACAATCCCTCACAATCTTAGCAAAAGATTGTGGATTTTCACAATCGGTGTACACATTTTGGGTTAGCTGTTCACCCCTCGATATAATCTAAGTGTTTTATTGCGATGAAATACCTTTAAAATGGTCAATAAACGATCTTTACAGATTTAAAATCATTTCATACCAAATACAATTTTTACAGGTAAATTCAAATCTTTAAATCTATTTTTCTCGAAACTAACTTTTTGGACTTATATGATTCTGCTTGTACGCCCACGATACATGATTACAACAAGTGACGAGACAATAATAATAATTATTTTAAGAAGCATTAAACAATAAAATGTATTAAATTTATATTTTCGTATTAAATTTCGTTGTCATAAATTTTAAACATTTTGTAACGTGTCATTTTTACGTTTAAGACAACGTTACATATTTGTTTATTTAGGTAAATAATCAAGGCTCTTTGATTCGTCTTTCTGTACACAAAGTAAGGGTATTTTATAGAGCTAGGTTTGGAGGTTATATAGTGTCTAGGAAGTTACCTTAAAAGGAGGCATTCCATCGAATTACTGTGGACACTACGCACATCGCATTATCTGGACATCGTAATTGGAATTTAAGATCACAGGCTTCGGGAAAATCACATAAAAATTTTGATTGTTTTGTTTTTATCTGTGGAATTTTGTGATTCTCTTGTCGTCATGAAATTAAACAGCTGGGAAATGGCGGCGTTGCCGCATCACAAATGGTTTCAGTAACAGGAAGGAAACATCTAGATGAACATTTCATTCCCTTACGTTTATTTTCGAGGATATTGGGACAATCCGAACCTCATATCCTTCACGGATTGGCTAGCTTTGATAGTACGAAAACATATTTGGGTCGACCAGGAACAACCGAGGCTCCGCCACTTTGATATCTTTATTAATTTGATAGGGAAAGGATAAAATAAATACTAGTTATGCACTTTTGTAAATGGGAGATGGACGAGGGATAAAAACCAAGACTGGGGGAATAGACGAAATCGTGTGGGTTGGCATCTGAACACTCTTGTGCCTTTAAGCAGTAGTTCAGTGCGTATTTTTGGGTTCAGGTTCAAAAACAACTTTATTACTGTAGAAATGTTTTACAAAAATGGCGATTAAACCATATGAATATTAGAGAAAACATTTATAAAGAGCGAAGGAAACTTTTGACTAAGACTGTAACTGGAGTGCAACTAAATTCTGCGCTCAGTATAGCTTTACTCATATGGGAATTGGTTGAGTGTTCGAATATTCCTGGGTTTGATGCATGCCCTGGTCTTCGGTAATTGATTTTACAGTTGATGGTTTCAATGCTGAGCTTCTTATAGTCCGTCTGGTTATTTTCCTCTTACTTGATATGTTGGCGGGGGTCCGGTAGGCAAATGTTCGGTCTATGTATGGAGGGTGTCTCGATGTCCTTGTTATAAAAATTTCAACCGTGGAAATAGATCCGACAACACCTCAATGTGTGTTTTACCTAATTTCAATGTCCCCTTGGTCGGTGCTGCCCCCTATATACCTGTATAGAACTATTGCTGTATTTCCTCATTGGTTAGTTTGAAAACCGCGGGGTTTTCTGGTTGGTTGGTATTGCGTTTTACTGTCCCCACTCCCCACCAAATTTACAAAACGGTTTCCGGCCACTTCATTATTCTGGTATTCTCGACGAAGTGCTTTGTCTCTCTTTGCTAACAAATTTTGGCTGGGTCGACAACAGTTTCTGGGATCGCCTTTGTTTTTGGTTTTGGCACTGCAGCGAATTGTAGGAGATATCCCAGAAACTGTACAAGTGAGTCCGTCGTGTCTAGGGTAATCTAGAGTGACGCTCGCACCCTGTTTGAGAGGAATTTAAGTCGGCCTACGCCATTTGTACGGGGAAGAGCATTGGTAAGTTCGATTTTATTTTTTTATTATTTGAGGACTCTTCAAGATAATATTTGCCTCCCAAATTGTAATTATTTTTCGTCTGAAATGTACTTTTTTTTTTGACAAAAGACGTGGGGAATTTTTGGCGTTTTTATATTTTTCTTTTACCCACGTGTTGGATAAAAACTATATATTGTTTTTCTCCTTTGTCTACAGCCCTGTCCATTCCACCGACAGCGGTGCTGGACGCTGGTGGGAAGCCGGACGAGCCAGTTCTAACCCTGGGAAAGGTACGTAGGGTTATTTTAGTTCATCTGTTTAAATCTGCTGTATTTTATTGAGTCGACATGGGGTTCTCCAGGAAACTGAAACATTTCATTTTCCACAGGGTTTTTATGCTCGGGCAAGAAGCCAGCAACCTTTTGACCACCATGTGCAGCCCTAGCACCATGTGCTGAGCGGGCACGAGGGGAGACGCGGGCAAACCAGGAGCATCAGTCGCAGGAGGAGAACAACACCACTTCCAGGTTTAATAAAACACCAAACTCACAATTAAATAATTGCAGGACCAAGGTAGGAGCAAGCCTTTAGACATAACCATTTCATATAATTTTTTTCAATATATTTTGGACAACCTTTTCATATAATTTTCAGTATAATTTAGACATTATCTTTCCAGATAACTTTTCAATATAATTTTAACATTGCTTGTAAACGCAAGGTAACGGTATGACGTCATAACCACAATTTTGCGGCGTATTTACTATATTGACTTGTCTTCCTTCATTTAATTTATTTAAGACAATTTCTCCTGTGAAATTTGGAGTGCCTTGCTATTTTGGCCCGAACTTGTTTAATTTTTTTTAGCATATTTCATGTTTCTAATCTTAACTTCAGCCCTTAAAATACACAAGATGAACTAAATTTTTGTATTATTTGTGCAACCCAGTGACCAACTTTGCGGAGACAAAAGAGAGATGAGATTATATGTTTTAGCGGTTTCCTTACATTGTTCTACTTCATGGGGTGGATCTGGGACTGGGTTGCTGTCTGTCTCATTCTACCCAATGTAGAATGATGACAGCAGATATTTGGTCCAGATCTCCCCTATGATGGAACGATTGTGGTAGTGTATTTTTTTTTAACAATCATTTATGTAACCGAGTCTCACACTACTGACTCAGATGTAGGTACACTATGACCTGTTAAAGGAGTCCAACTACCTGTAAAGTGCTTCTAGTTTTGTCATTTTGATTCAGTTAAAAATCTTTTAGAATTTTATCTCGTTTATTAGTCAATTTTTTTTTGGTTATTTAATTACACAAATACTCTGGAAGCCTCGGAAGTAGGTAGAATTTCATTGTTTAGCTACAACGTTTGGGTTGAACTGTATTTTATTTAAGATCTTCTTTGTAAAACATTGGTATTAAATAATGTGGCGCACTTAAAATTTTCTTATTTCTGAACCCCCCCCTTCTCCACTGTATAAAAGTTACCGGGCATATCAATGTTTTACCTAGCTGGAAAATACAGTTCTGCTTCCAGATATTTGTTTAATTATTCAATGGTTTTGTTGTGTCACAAAATGGCGGCAGCGTCTTCAAGCTGCCACAAATGTCACACAACGCATTTTAATAGGCCACAATTTAATTCTTTACTTTTTTAAAATATTTGGTGTTTTTGTCTCGCCAATTTGTTATAAGCGTATATGGGTAAATCCATATCAAATCAACAACGAAAATCTCCGATTTTGATGATTTTCGGTACACTTATTTTTCCTATAAAAAAACTTAAAAATTCAAAATTTTAGATTTTTTGACTTAGTAGTTTCTGTGTTATGAATTTTTGAAAATTCAAAAAATGGTACATTTGACTCTTACAGGCACTAACAAATATACTAATATCTTGAAAACTGCTGAAGCTAGAGACAAATGTGATGACTCAATTTAAAGGTACTTCAAGGACCTTTTTAACGATGTATCACACAGCATACTTTTTTTATTTAAAAAAATTCAAAGTATTCGAAGAAAAATTTTTTTAAAATTTTTTTAAAAACAGTATTTTTGATTTTTTTTCTTTTTTGATATTTTTTTCCTTAAGGTATTCCCAAAATATATTCCAAATTTTAAGAGGGAGAAATAACGGGTTCTAAGTTAAAAACAAAATGAACCCTTTATTACATGGAAAATATACACAATTTGAATGAGAAATCTTATATATGTTAGCCCAGCGACCTTAAAGTTAAGAAACAGGATAAGTAATATTGAACAATAAAACACTAAACAACTAAATTAACTTAATTTTAAAAAAATTCTTATATGTGTAATATTTAATTTTTTAACTTTATTTCCAGAATGTTTGAAGAATCCAACATTTCTTCAGCAGACAGTGTGTATGTTCTACCCGTTGCAGTATTTGGGTTACCTTTTCTTAGTATTGAACTTTGTTCTACTACTAATATCTCAGCCTTGGGTTTGGGGTAACAAAAACTTTCCACTCCACTGTCCATATTTTTTCCTATAATACACCCCAACCACCAGAAGTTGTCATAGTTTATGGTAGCGAATCCCGAATCAATGTTTTGTAGCTCCACTTTTGTAAAAGCTTCTTTTGAGATCCTTAGCTGCTTAACCTGTTCTTCCGGGCTGAGCGAGAAAGTCTTTGTTATTATTTTATTTTGTTCCAAATTTGATTGAAATCTGTTCAGGCTTGTTCGAGTTATTTTGTATATAAACAGGCCGTCAGACGATAGACGACAGACAGAGAGACTTTTTTATTATTGATTAACATGTTTGAACTAGCATATAGGTCCACTACCAACTGATAAGTATCAATTTTAGATTTGCGTAACGATTTAATTATAGAAAAAAAATAGCGAGGACAGAGCTCACACTTACCAGTCTTGTAATGTCCATATGCTGAGTCGAACAAACTGCGGGTTGGGTTTAGAGAACGTTTTGGCACTTTTTAGACGGAGTTTTTCTTAGAATGTTGAAGTTTTATTTTCACTCCGCGCGCGGTTAGCTTGACATTCTTTTCTCAAGTCCTAGTTTCATGCGCACTTTCTTGCGCCGTTTTTTTCGTTGCATTTTTTCGCCACCAGAGGGCTCTTCCTGTGCTCGCTCTAGTCCTTTCATTGGATACACGAGAAATTTAAATAAAAGTCGCGGCGCGGGAAATAAAGGTTTCTTATATTACTAGGCGTAATTTTATAGTTATAATTTAAATAATAAAACGAAATAAAATAAACAAAAAAATTCTAACTTATTTAGCTAATAAATTGAGGATGAAATCCGAACATGCTCCACCCCCAAAGAAAGTAATTTCTTTCATTCAGATTTTGCAAAGGGTAGCGGGCATAATTTTACTAGGGGTCTCTTAAAAGTCCCTAGACTAGTTACCACAGTCGCTACACGACAAATGTTATCCTTGCCAGGATGTAACGCGGAAATTCGGCCTAATGGCCAGTTAGAAGGTCGAATATTATCTGCTTTAATTAGCACTAGAGTTCCAACTTCGGGTAAAGGAGAGGAAGGTTCTAACCACTTGCCCTTTTGTTGTAATGTGTTCAGGTACTCGTTTTTCCACCTTGACCAAAAGTCCTGGTGCATTCGCTGCAACATCTGCCACCTATCTAAGCGGTTTAATTTAAGATGCGTTAAATCATGATCGGGTAAAGCAGAAAGAGGTTCGAGGGTCAAGAAGTGCCCAGGCGTAAGCACTGAAAAGTCGTGAGGGTCTGTAGAGACTTGACAAAGCGGTCTACTGTTCAGAAGAGCCTCAATCTGCACAATGACAGTATAAAGCTCCTCAAATGTTAAAATGATTTGAGATACGCGAAGAGTAGGTAAGTTACCCATGGGACCAGGCTCATAGGGCCTGGGTTTAAGAATCCAACAATTTCTGCAGTTTGCAACTACTGAGTTTATTGCGCGTCGCGCAGACAAAATCCAGAAACGCTGTAAAAGAAGAAAATGGAGGGTGTGTTTTCCTGGATGCAGATAGACCTTGTGGTAATATTCAATAACAAGAGTGGTTAGGCGATGATCTCGCGGCAAAATAGCGGGATGTTTTTGGTCATAATGTAATTTAGAATTGACTAGGCGCCCGCCGACGCGAAGGATACCATTTTCATCCAGAAAAGCACCTAGTTTTCGAAGATTTTTAACAGGCAGCCTTTTAGCGGTAAGATTTGCAATATCTTCAGAAAACGATTTGTGTTGGATGAATTTTATGAGCATGAACAAAGAATTATCTAACTCTTGAAGAGTAATAATTTTAGGTAAGTTAGAGTCTGATGGATTTTTCTTACGGCGTAAAAGTTTGATAAAACGTAGTATATAAGTAACGATTCTTAAAATTTTTGTCAGTGAAGAAAATTTGTTTATTAAATTTTCGAAGCAATTAGGGTCTTCCGCAAAGGCGGCGAAGGAGAGATAGTTTTTTTCTTCACAGGAGATTAGCTCCTTATCTAATTTAATATCTATAGATTTTGGCCAGTCGTCTTTAGACCCTTTTAACCATTGGGGTCCCTTAAACCACAAACTGCAGTTTAAAATTTCATTCGGAAGAAGGGATCTCGAAGCACAGTCGGCGGGATTCGATTCTGATACTACATGATAAAAAATGGAAGGAGGGAGAATTTCTTGAATTCGGGAGACTCGATTTGCAACAAATGTTTTAAATTTATAGGGAGGACTTTTTATCCAATATAAGGTAATGGTTGAATCAGAAAAAACATATATATTTTCAATTTGAAGCTTGTCTTTAAAGAGTTCAGTGACATAAGAAATAAGTTGGGTCACCATCAATGCGGCTTCGAGCTCTAACCTGGGTATAGATAACTGTTTTTTAATAGGAACTACTTTGCTTTTGCCCATTACAAAAAATGTCTGAAACATGCCTGTAATTTTATCAAAAAATCGGAGATATGTAACGCAAGAAATTGCACGCTGTGAAGCGTCACAAAAACCTATTAGATCGCACTGAGTTTTTGTGCTGATAAGCGTCATTTGGCGGGGAATTTCAATTTGTGATAAAGCGGGTAATTGTTCTTTGAATTTTGTCCAGCGTTCTACTGTTTCAGCAGAGGGGATAGAGTCCCAGTCTAAACCCTCCATCCAGAGAGTTTGGATAATCAGTTTTGCGAATAAAGTAACAGGAGCGAGAAATCCTATTGGATCAAAAATGCGTGCGACAAGGCTTAATATTGCCCTTTTTGTGCAAGTCAAATTATTATCTGAGGATTGAATAGAATAGTGAAAAACATCACTAGATGGTTGCCATCGAAGGCCCAGAATTTTTATTGTAGCAGAATCATCGTCAAAATTAAGAGAACCTGATTGAATATGCGACTCGGGAAGATCAGACAAAAAAGATAATTTATTGCTGCTAAATTTTCTTAAGTCAAACCCACCTGTTTTTAGACAATTTATAAGGTCGTCACGGACCAGCTTAGCTTCAGAAAGTGAAAAACAGCCTGTGACACAGTCGTCAATATAAATTGAGGATTTTAGAACTTCATATGCTCGGGGGTAGTTAGATTTTTCATCCTCAGCCAATTGAACAATCACTCTATTAGCAATAAATGGCGAACTAGACAGACCGAAGATCATTCTTTTCCAGCGGTATTCCTTTAGTGGCTCGTTTGGCGAAAAACGCCATAATATGCGCTGAAAGTCCCTATGAGGTGGTGTTATTAGAATTTGATTAAACATGCCTTTGATATCACATGTAAAAACCACAGGATAGAGACGGAAATTTAATAAGATTTTTACGAGGTCATGTTGGAGTTTTTGACCTACTAATAAGGTATCATTTAGGGATGTATGTTGAATAGTAGTTTTCATTGAAGCATCATAAACTATGCGTATAGAGTCCCCCTTTGTTACGCAATGATGGGGAATTATGTAAGAAGTAGAGGGGTTTGAATTACTAGGTACTTCCTCGATATAATCCAAGTCTATATATTCTTGAATTAAGTCAATATATTTTTTGTAGATATCTGGATTTGATAATAATCTTTTTTCTAGCATGAAATATCGACGAAGTGCGGGAATTCGGGATTCATCTCTTTGAAATTGCGGTTCTGACTTATTCTTAAATGGTAAGGAAACCTGGTAACGGCCAGATTCGGTGCGAATATGCGTTTTAGAGAATATTTCTTCAGACAATTTTTCATCGGGAGAGAGACAAGAGATACATGGCAACTCTTCTAGCTCCCAGAACTTTTGCATAGTTCTTTCTAGTGACAAGGGGTCACTTTGAGAGTGCGTAAAATATGAAAAGCTAACATTTTTTATGGACGGCACAATGTTTCCCGAGAGAACCCAGCCAAATGAAGTTTCTAAAGCCACAGGTTCGTGAGGTTGGCCTGACAAACGACCCTGTTGGAGAATATAGGGGTAAAGATTCGCACCTATGAGTAGGTCAATAGGTGATGTTTTATGCCAATTTAAATCTGATAACTTGAGCTGAGAAATATGCGGCCAAGAAGTTTTTTGAAAAGAAGCGATCGGTAACATTGGGCAAAGATCAGCCATTACAATGGCGTCTATCGAAAAAGTAGGGTTATCTTTTGCCACAGGTTTAAGAGTGCATGAAACACCTCCTTTTGATGTGTGTTGACTCATTTGTCCTAAGCCATAAATAGACATAGAACAATCGAACCTTTTTAATCCGAGTCTATTAACACAATTTTCAGAAATGTATGTTAGCTGAGAGCCACTGTCTAAAAGAAGCCTTACTTTATGATAATTACCATATTTGTCAGAAATTTCAGCTATAGCGGTTGATAAGAGGGTGTTGTTGGTAGGAATAGAACTTACTCCACAAAATGGGGGTTGCTGAGTGGTTTGGTTTGGCGGTGTGGCTTGCGGCGGACTAGATTGCGAGTGCGAAGAGTGATCAATATTTTGATTAGTGCGGTCATGATGTAAAAGACTGTGGTGTTTATCGTTGCAGAAACGACATAAATGGGTAGAGTTGCACCCCTTATAGCGATGACCTTGACTCAAACAGTTGGTACACCAACCCTTAAGCCGTACAAAATTAAATCTATCTTGAGGAGACTTATTATGAAATTCTTGGCATCTATAGATTGTGTGATCAGAATGACCACAGCAAGGGCATGGATTCTGAACAAAATTGTTATTTTGAGTCGAGCGAGAGGCACTTGGTGCGGTAAAGAAAGAATTTGATCGCGGTTTTGGACTGAAATTATTAGGCGGTTTGGATTTTCTATATTGCGGGTTAGAATAATAATTTGATTTCGAATTGACTGATGTAGAAAACTCTATGGCGTCTAGGGCGTTGCATTGATTAAGAACAAATATCTTTAGAGAATCAAATTTGGGGATAATTTTGCTGTTTTTATTTTCTTCGAATTCAAAACGAGTTATAGTATCATCATCTAAGTGCTTAGATAACATATAAAATAGAAGGAAGTCCCACTCATTTACAGGAAACTTCATGCTTTTTAGCGCAGATAGATTTTCAGAAAAAGTATCAATTAGAGTGCGAAGTGACTTTGCGTCTTTACAATTGGTTACGTAAGGAGCGTTTTCAATGGCTTTAAGATGCGCGAATGCTATAAGTCTGGGGACGTCATAGCGATCCATTAATGATTGGTAAGCGTTTGAGTATAGGTCAGCTTCCAAAGGAGTACACTGAACCAGGTCTTTAGGTGGCCCTGAGAGGGCTGAAAGCAGGTGGTTAAATTTTTCAATATTTTCGAGATCAGAATTTTCGTGTACAAGAGATTTAAAAACGTCTCGAAAATATCTAAAAGTTTTTGGATCACCTGAAAAGGTCGGAATCTCAATCTTAGGGAGTCTGACATTGCATGATTTTCTCTGAGATGCAGAAGACGCCCCTTGAGGTTCTGACCCCGTTTGGCTTTCATCCAAATTTTCGAAAATAGCGCGTACATAAGAAGCATTAAATTGAAACTGTGTGCGTACTGATTCTTCCTCGGTTAAGACTTCATCAGCCTCTGAAAGCGCGAGTAAAGTTAAAAGGCTTTGATGATTTTTGCGAAAATCTGATTCAATTTGATCGTAATGAATGCACATGGACTTAAACTGCCTTTTTGTGTGCTCATTTTCACCAATACGATCAGCAAGAGCTTTTAGTTCTATCATTTGGTTACAAGCCATTGTCCGTAAGACTTTATGCTGTTTGATTTTTCCTACGTTAGCCATTTTAACGGCTTAAATAGGTAACTAGAAAAGCGACTTTTAATTTTTAAAACACCCAATACAAACGTATATAAAAGCGTTCGGGAAACACCCTATAAAAAAGTGTTTATAAATATCAAAACAAAAACGGAATCCCCAGCTTAGATTGTTTGTTTACAAATTCCTTGGGAAACACCTTAAGAAATAGGAATATACCACAAAAAATTGCAACTCGGAATTCCCCACAAAAAATGTTTTTTGTCCGGCGTCGAGCGCGGCCTTGAATTTATTTGGGCGAAAATATAACAATTAAATAAAAATTTATAGCAATGTGTGGGACAAAGATAGTACTATAATTTTAATTAGGGTAAAAGAAAATGCTTTTAATTAGCAGAAACCTTTATTTATTTTTTTTTAAAGAAATTTTGAGCATCTATGGCTGCGAAGGACCAATATGAACTAGCATATAGGTCCACTACCAACTGATAAGTATCAATTTTAGATTTGCGTAACGATTTAATTATAGAAAAAAAATAGCGAGGACAGAGCTCACACTTACCAGTCTTGTAATGTCCATATGCTGAGTCGAACAAACTGCGGGTTGGGTTTAGAGAACGTTTTGGCACTTTTTAGACGGAGTTTTTCTTAGAATGTTGAAGTTTTATTTTCACTCCGCGCGCGGTTAGCTTGACATTCTTTTCTCAAGTCCTAGTTTCATGCGCACTTTCTTGCGCCGTTTTTTTTCGTTGCATTTTTTCGCCACCAGAGGGCTCTTCCTGTGCTCGCTCTAGTCCTTTCATTGGATACACGAGAAATTTAAATAAAAGTCGCGGCGCGGGAAATAAAGGTTTCTTATATTATTAGGCGTAATTTTATAGTTATAATTTAAATAATAAAACGAAATAAAATAAACAAAAAAATTCTAACTTATTTAGCTAATAAATTGAGGATGAAATCCGAACAATGTTTAAGGACCTTAATAATTTTATTAAATTTAAAAAGTCAAAAAAATCAAGATTTGAATAGTCCATCATACCATATAATATGGTGGACTGAAAAATCATACGTATACGCTGAAAATAATTCGGCACTTATCCCTGCTTCTATTTCTGGTTCTCTTGAAAGTTTAATTCGGCAACTATCACAGATTTTCATTCCTGTCTAAACACCTTTGAAAGAACACATCAACTTTGTCACGTTTCGTAACTTTCCAAAATGATTGTTTTGATTTTTATGGCTTACAACAATCAACAAAAAATTTATTCCACTGTTTTTGCTTATTTTGTGCCATTTTGAGGGTAAATCATACTATAAACAGCAGGACTGACCAAATAATAAAGGGCTAAGAAAGACTATGATATGTTTGAACGAGAAACTTCTTGGGATTATCTAGGTTGGTGGGGCGACTAATCAGAAATAAGATGAATTTTTAACAGGAACAACTTATTTCAGGAGAACAAAACCTTTCTACAAAACTTTCAGGATAACAAGTTTCTGTAATAAGACGGCATGAATTTAACATGACACAACTTGTTTTTCTAGTGTATTAAAAGAAGCTGAGGGTAAAATAACATCACCTAGAAGGGGGGGAGGTCAGCAAGGGGGGGACTTACGGTAATATTATGCAAAAAGTGAGGGGAAGTCTGGAAAATTGTTCAAAATTAAAAAAAAAAACAATAAATGCTGCTTCTTATTTTAATTATGAATGCACTGGCTATGTCATGGTCAATAATGCATATAATTTCTTATGCAGGATTTTATTGTTATTATTTTTTTAATAGGAACCCATCATTTCTCCATCCTAAAATTTGGAATATATGTTGGGAAGACAATAAGGTAAAAAATATCAAAAAAGAAAAAAAAATCAAAAATACTGTTTTTTAGAAATTAAGTTTTTTTTTAAATTTCGAATTTTTCTTAAATAAAAAAGTACGCCGAGTGATACATCGTTAGAAAGGTCTTAAAAATACCTTTAAATTAAGCTATCACAGTTTTCTCTAAATTTGGTAGTTTTCAAGATATTACTATTTACGTAAGTGCCTCTAACCGCCAAATTGACCATTTTTCCAATTTTCAAAAATTCATAACACAAAAACTAGTAATCAAAAAAAATGGATTTCTGAGTTTTTCTAGGGGCGGAATAAGTGTACCAAAAATCATCAAAATCGAAGATGGTCGAAACAATTGACTGGTTGATTTGATATGGATTTACCTATATATTTTAATTAAGTAAGAATTTCACATTTTAATCCTGGTGCTGCATACCTAATGGAAGGAAATGTTTTCATCTCTGACAAAGTGATCAACAACACTAGTTTTAGTACAATTTTTATGGATTAGCAGTCATTTTCTGGTATCTTTGGTTATTATATTCCTGACATTACTTAAAAAATGTTAAATAAAATCTATATGTTTGTGGCGGATTCATTTTACAAACACAACTTTTTCTGGGTATTACGCCACTAGTAAGGAAAATTACTTTAAAAAATTATTAAAAAAAAACCACTGCGTTTCTCCTAGAAAAATAAAAATCACTAATTTGTCAGTGGCTTTCTATAAAAATAAATAGTTGCCTAGTAAAATCTAAACCACTTATCTTTTAATTGAATTTGAATACGCTACGTTTCGATTGCCAATCTACAATCGTTTTCAAGCTTTTTATTTATATTTTGTCTCAAAATCTTAAATGTTTCTTGTTCAAATATTTTTTATTATTATATCGTTGACAAATTGTCAATATTCTGAAGTTTATCAAAAACAATTGACCAATCTAAACAAAACACAAGGTAACATGATACTATTTCAAGACATTATGTCAGTTAATGTTGTTTTCAAATTTAAAAATAAACAGAACAGGGTGACTCATTAAAACTAGAATCAATAAGGTCTCTTTTTTATAACCATTTAGAAATTTTTACAAAATTATGATCATTGTGGGATTATATTACTATTATATCAAAATCTATTTAAAAAACAGTAATCAGAATTTCATTACAGTATTAATTAATTTTGAAAAACCCTTTTTGCAAATCTTGTCTGAGAATAGGAAGCCAAGCTTTACTTATATCTATAGAAATACTTGAAAGACAGTTATCTTCATTTAAATAAATACATGCTGATTCTTTTAATTTTCTTTTAATGTCATTAGATTCTTTTTGTAAAATTATTGTTTCTCCCCATTTAATTCTATGATTACTCTCAAAAGAATGCTGACAAACTCTGGATTTCTCGTAATCACCCCTTCTCAAATTATATTTATGATCATTAACTCTTACTTCAAGTGGCCTAGAAGTTTCACCTATATAAATTTTACCACATTCACAAGGTATTTTATAAATTACATTTTTTGAATTCTGCTCTTCATTTATTGGTTTTGTTTTTGTTAGAATAGATCTAAGTTTATTTTCTGTCTTAAAAACTGTTTTTATATTATAATTATTTGCTATTCTCCTAATTTTGTCTGATATACCTGGTATAAAAGGAATCAATAATTTTTTAGTATCTAAATCAATTATATTAGCATTTCTTCTTCTAGGAAACTCTATTCTATGAAAACAATTTTCAACAAAATTTATAGGATAGGAATTTTTTATTAAAACTTCTTTAATTAATTCTTTTTCTAATAAAAATCTGTTATTATCAGAACAAATTATCTTTGCTCTATCAAATAAACTTTTAACAACACCTCTTTTTATTATAGTAGAGTGATTTGATTTAAAATTTAAATATCTATTAGTATGTGTTGGTTTTCTATATACAGAAGTTTGAAAAGTATTTTGTTTTTCAATAAGTACATCTAGAAATGGAAGTTTGTTATCAGTTTCTTTTTCTAATGTAAATTTAATAGTACTTTCTTTGTTATTCATAAAATATAGAAATTCATTTAGTTTGTTTTCATCATAAGGCCAAATACTAAAAATATCATCAATATATCTAAACCAAACTATGGGTTTATACTGATATTCTTGCAAAATATTATTTTCAAAATCTTCCATAAAAATATTACTCATTAAAGGAGAAAGTGGGGAGCCCATTGCCATGCCAAAATCTTGTTGAAAAAAATCATTTTGCCATTGAAAATATGTAGTTTTAATACAAATAGTAAGTAACTCTAAAATTGCATCAATATTTAAATTTGTTCTTTCTCTTAAACTTTGATCATTTTCTAAACGATTTCTTACTATTAAAAGGGTTTTATCTACCGGAACATTAGTGAAAAGACTTACAACATCAAAGCTTACCATTAAATGATTATTATTAAACTCAATCTCAGATAATTTCTCTAAAAAATGTTGAGAATTTCGTATGTAAGAATTAGTGTTATTCACCAAGGGATTTAAAATGTTTAATAGATATTTTGCTAATTTATGACATGGAGAATTCAAAACCTTTAAAGATTAAACAAAATATCTCAAAAGAAGAAAAACAAGCTTTAGTATCCTTAAAAAATGATAACTCAATAAAAATTTTGCCAGCTGATAAGGGTAATGCAACTGTTATAATTAATAATGACACTTATAATGAAAAAATTGAAAATTTAATTCAACAAGGTTCTTATAAAAAACTTAATAAAGACCCTACAAAATCAATAGAGAGAAAAATTTATTCTACTTTATATAAGCATAAAAATTGTTTTCAAGATAGAGAACGTTCTCAGTTAGTTCCTCATTATAGCAAACCACCTCATTTCTATGGCTTACCTAAAATACATAAACCTAATGTTCCATTTAGACCAATAGTAAGTAGTATGAATTCTCCATGTCATAAATTAGCAAAATATCTATTAAACATTTTAAATCCCTTGGTGAATAACACTAATTCTTACATACGAAATTCTCAACATTTTTTAGAGAAATTATCTGAGATTGAGTTTAATAATAATCATTTAATGGTAAGCTTTGATGTTGTAAGTCTTTTCACTAATGTTCCGGTAGATAAAACCCTTTTAATAGTAAGAAATCGTTTAGAAAATGATCAAAGTTTAAGAGAAAGAACAAATTTAAATATTGATGCAATTTTAGAGTTACTTACTATTTGTATTAAAACTACATATTTTCAATGGCAAAATGATTTTTTTCAACAAGATTTTGGCATGGCAATGGGCTCCCCACTTTCTCCTTTAATGAGTAATATTTTTATGGAAGATTTTGAAAATAATATTTTGCAAGAATATCAGTATAAACCCATAGTTTGGTTTAGATATATTGATGATATTTTTAGTATTTGGCCTTATGATGAAAACAAACTAAATGAATTTCTATATTTTATGAATAACAAAGAAAGTACTATTAAATTTACATTAGAAAAAGAAACTGATAACAAACTTCCATTTCTAGATGTACTTATTGAAAAACAAAATACTTTTCAAACTTCTGTATATAGAAAACCAACACATACTAATAGATATTTAAATTTTAAATCAAATCACTCTACTATAATAAAAAGAGGTGTTGTTAAAAGTTTATTTGATAGAGCAAAGATAATTTGTTCTGATAATAACAGATTTTTATTAGAACAAGAATTAATTAAAGAAGTTTTAATAAAAAATTCCTATCCTATAAATTTTGTTGAAAATTGTTTTCATAGAATAGAGTTTCCTAGAAGAAGAAATGCTAATATAATTGATTTAGATACTAAAAAATTATTGATTCCTTTTATACCAGGTATATCAGACAAAATTAGGAGAATAGCAAATAATTATAATATAAAAACAGTTTTTAAGACAGAAAATAAACTTAGATCTATTCTAACAAAAACAAAACCAATAAATGAAGAGCAGAATTCAAAAAATTTAATTTATAAAATACCTTGTGAATGTGGTAAAATTTATATAGGTGAAACTTCTAGGCCACTTGAAGTAAGAGTTAATGATCATAAATATAATTTGAGAAGGGGTGATTACGAGAAATCCAGAGTTTGTCAGCATTCTTTTGAGAGTAATCATAGAATTAAATGGGGAGAAACAATAATTTTACAAAAAGAATCTAATGACATTAAAAGAAAATTAAAAGAATCAGCATGTATTTATTTAAATGAAGATAACTGTCTTTCAAGTATTTCTATAGATATAAGTAAAGCTTGGCTTCCTATTCTCAGACAAGATTTGCAAAAAGGGTTTTTCAAAATTAATTAATACTGTAATGAAATTCTGATTACTGTTTTTTAAATAGATTTTGATATAATAGTAATATAATCCCACAATGATCATAATTTTGTAAAAATTTCTAAATGGTTATAAAAAAGAGACCTTATTGATTCTAGTTTTAATGAGTCACCCTGTTCTGTTTATTTTTAAATTTGAAAACAACATTAACTGACATAATGTCTTGAAATAGTATCATGTTACCTTTTGTTTTGTTTAGATTGGTCAATTGTTTTTGATAAACTTCAGAATATTGACAATTTGTCAACGATATAATAATAAAAAATATTTGAACAAGAAACATTTAAGATTTTGAGACAAAATATAAATAAAAAGCTTGAAAACGATTGTATATTGGCAATCGAAACGTAGCGTATTCAAATTCAATTAAAAGATAAGTGGTTTAGATTTTACTAGGCAACTATTTATTTTTATAGAAAGCCACTGACAAATTAGTGATTTTTATTTTTCTAGGAGAAACGCAGTGGTTTTTTTTTTATAATTTTTTAAAGTAATTTTCCTTACTAGTGGCGTAATACCCAGAAAAAGTTGTGTTTGTAAAATTAAAAAATGTTCTGTCATTGTTTATTACATTAATAACATTTTTACGTCACTGCTTATCCATAAAAATTCTACTGTATATTATAGCAGAAAACGTTCCACTGCTGGTAGAAAATCATCTTGTATAAAAACTTTAGGTCGATCATGGATTTCCAACGAAAACGAACAATAAAATATGTGTAATGGCGGCACTTCACTTTGGTATAGTAAATTCGTTAGACGCTACGCTGTATGTAGCCAAATACAGGGTTCAGGATTTTTTTCTAATTTCGTTCTTGGATGGCATTTTTGGAATATTTGCGAAGACACTAATTACATGGTGTAAACACTAAAAGATAACAGAAGTGTTTTTGCGTATTTTTCGTGTGAATTTGGAGAAACGCTCGGACACGTCGATTTTGTTTGCGAGGGGGACACTTTTTGGCTATTATGAAATTTTTGTCGCACGCACCATCTTCTTTATACTTTACCCCTATTTTTTGAATAGGGAAAGTGGGTCTAGTAATACCTTGTTTTGAAGTTCACTTAAATATCTTTACAACCGTGAAAAAATTTCGAAAATCCATCGATTAGTTTTTGAGATATTTGCTTTTAAATTTTCAAATTTAACATGGGTAAAATAAAAATTAAATCCGAAAAATATAAAATTCTGATTAAATTTTTATGGTGCGTGCTACAAAAATTTCCCCCTCGCAAACAAAATCGACGTGTGTAAGCGTTTCTCCAATTTCGCACGAAAAATACCAATAACACTTCTATTTCCTTTTAGTGTTGACACCATTGGTGTCTTCGCAAATATTCCAAAAATGCCATCCAAGAACGAAATTAGAAAAAAATCCTAAAAATGCCAAATATGTTTGCTTATTCGCAAACTATTAAACAAGATGGCCATATTCGTTTCTGCAGTCCATTTTGTCAACAAAAATCACTTTTCACTTTCACTATTAAAACAATAACATTTTAAACATGGCCGCTGCACAGTAGATTTGCTAAGTAAGGAAACCAAGCTTATTTGACTCCTTTAATGTTGATTAAAAACCGAGACATCTACAGAAACGCGTATTTGCTATTCACCCTATATGCCATATTTGGACCAATAAAGCAAAACAGCGTAGATAAGGACGGACACACGAAAAACTATAAATGCGAAGGACCGGTAAAAACTATGAATCTATGAATGGAACTTTGGAAATTCGGCACAAAAAACTATCAAAAGTTGATGGTTTACCTTGTTTGTTGGTGGTTTTTTGTCAATCTAGCAGACCGTCTTCTTGCGGCCACCGCCCTGGGAAACTCGTAATTTTCAGGATTTGAAAAGTCAAATGTGAGCGCAACAATGCCAAATTTAGGAAAAAACTAAATTGATAAAATAGGTCGGAAAATTTAAAATTTCATTCATGAACATGACCTACCAAAAAATATTTTTTCCCGAAAACAAAAGAAACTAAAATAAATCTCGAAGTCATACTTTAAGTTATCGGTTCAAACCGCAAAAAAACATCAATTTTTTGAAGAAATTTTCCCAGGTATTTTTGCGACAAAAACTACGAAAAAATTAAAATCTACGTAGGAATAGTGATGTATCACAAAACATAACCCGTTCAACAATATTTTACTGAAAAAAATACGTAAAATTTTCGAAATTTCCCATTTATTTTCGCGAGAAAAAAACACAAAATATGTATTAAGATTATGTTAACACAAAAACCTTTCCACCACAGGTTTGAGTAATCGACCAGCCCAATACAGTTCGATGAACCGGTAAAAATTTGAAAAAGATTTTTGTTTATAAATATAAAAACACCAGCTGTTTCCGTGACACTACTAACAGACAGATGCCAGATGATAGGTAACAATGCGATGTTGCCGCTGCTTGCCCAAATACAACCAACAAGCGAGTTCGATTCTTTTTTCGATGATTCACACGCCACTAATGTGTGAACAGCCCACAGACTCGAGATTTTTTGTCGGATTTTTTCGATCCTATCCACTAACAAGCTATGCTTCAGTGCCAAATGTTTATTTATCATTAATTACCTTATTTTTGTATGTTAAAAAAAAATAAAAAAAATTTGTATTTCAATTGATAAATAAAACTGATTTATTATTATTAATAAATAGGTCGAAAAATAACGCAAAAAATGAGAGAGAGAGAGTCAGAGACCAAATAGATACGGGAGGGCAAACGTAAACTATAAATGCGAAGGACCGGTAAAAACTATGAATGTTACTTTGGTATTTTGGCACAAAAAAGCTATCAAAAATTTAATTAATATCAAACAATTTTATATGCGTCACAGATGGCTTACCTTGTTTGTTGGTTGTTTTCGTCAATCTAGCAGATGATTTTTCTTGCGGCGGCCGCCCTGGGAAACTCGTGATTTTCAGGAGCTCACACACGCGTGCCGTTGTCTTGCACGGACTCTTAGCGAATGTCCCCCATTCTATCGGGGGAGCGGAAGTACGCCCAATGTCATTTGTCAAAATAAAAGTCAAATTTGAGCGCAACAATGCCAAATTTAGCAAAAAACTAAATTAATAAAATAGGCCGGAAAATTCAAAATTTAATTCATGAACACAGTGAACAGCTTCTCTACACATCGTCATTTTTGGACAAATAAAGCAAATATATGAATACGCTACGCCAAGTAAAGTGCCGCCAGAAAATTACTGCCCCAACAA